>JAREIS010000820.1:0-20792 GCA_030060385.1 Muscicapa striata striata
TTGCCTGGCTACGAACATGGGCAATTTTCCTCTGAAAAAACCATACCTCCCAGTTTCTTAATACCAGTTTGGAGGTAGTGTTGGTCTCTCCAAAAGCAGCCAGGCTTCTAACTGCTGGCATCTTTAGTCTGGGAGAAAACATTATGTTTGGAATTTTAGCAGGCCGAAGCCCAGTCTCAGGACCATGGCCCTGCATGCAAAGAAGGGCCTATTCCTCTGTGAAATAAAGATCACTTCACCACTTTTGTAATACCCATTTAGAGGAGGCTTTTGGCACTCCATGCACAGCCAGAGTTCTCAGTGTTAGCATTTTTGTCTGGGAGAAATCCTGATCCATTCGAATCTGAGGTTTCAGACGGCCTGCCTCCGCCAAGGGCCCTGGATATGAACATTGGCCATTTTCCTCTGTAAAAACCACACCTCCCAGTTTCTTAACACCATTTAGGAGGAAGACACAGTCTCTCCAAAAGTAGCCAGGGTTCTCAGTGGTGGAATCTTTAGTCTGGGGAGAAATCCTGATCCATTCGAATTTGAGCTGTCAAACGCCCTGTCTCAGGCCAAGGGCCCTGGAAACAACACTGGACATTTTCCTCTGAAATAAACCACACCTCCCAGTTCCTTAATACAAGTTTGGAGGAAGATATTGTCTCTCCAAAATTAGCCAGGATTATATACGGTGGCATGTTTAGTTTTGGAGAAATTCTGATTGCTTCGGAATCTGAGGTTTCAGACGCCCAGTCTCAGGCCCATTGCCCTGGCTACTAACATGGGCAATTTTCCTCTGAAAAACCATACCTCCCAGTTTCTAATACCAGTTTGCAGGTAGTGTTGGTCTCTCCAACAGTAGCCAGGCTTCTAACTGCTGGCATCTCTAGTCTGGGAGAAAAATTAGGTTTGGGATTTTAGCAGGCCGAAGCCCAGTCTCAGGACCACGCCCCTGCATGCAAAGAAGGGCCTATTTCTCTGTGAAATAAAGATCACTTCACCACTTTTGTAATATCCATTTAGAAGAGGCTTTGGCACTCCATGAAGAGCCAGGGTTCTCAGTGGTGGCATTTTACTCTGGGAGAAATCCTGATTGTTTCGAAATTTGCGGTTTCAGACGGCCTGTCTCCGCCCAGGGACCCTGGATATGAACATCGGCCATTTTCCCTCTGTAAAAAACCACAACCTCCCAGTTTCTTAATACCATTTAGGAGGAAGATACAGTCTCTCCGAAAGTAGCCAGGGTTCTCAGTGGTGGCATCTTTAGTCTGGGAGAAATCGTGATCCGTTCGGAATTTTAGCTGTCAGACGCCCAGTCTCAGGCCCATTGCCCTCAACACGAACACTGGACATTTTACTCTGAAAAAACCACACCCTCCCAGTTCCTAATACAAGTTTGAGGAAGATATTGTCTCTACAGAAGTAGCCACGATTCTAAGTGGTGGCATTTTTAGTCTGGGAGAAATCCTGATTGCTTCAGAATTTGAGGTTTCAGACGCCCGGTCGCAGGCCAAGGGCCCTGGATATGAACATTGGCCATTTTCCCTCTGTAAAAACCACAACCTCCCAGTTTCTTAATACCATTTAGGAGGAAGATACAGTCTCTCCAAAGGTAGCCAGGGTTCTCAATGGTGGCATCTTTAGTCTGCGAGAAAACCTGATCCGTTCGAATTTTAGCTGTCAGACTCCCAGTCTCAGGCCCATTGCCCTGGACACGAACACTGGACATTTTACTCTGAAATAAACCACACCCTCCCAGTTTCCTAATACAAGTTTGGAGGAAGATATTGTCTCTCCAAAAGTAGCCAGGATTATATACGATGGCATGTTTAGTTTGGGAGAAATCCTGATCCCTTCGGAATTAGAGGTTTAAGACACCCAGTTTCAGGCCAATTGCCCTCAACACTAACACTGGACATTTTCCTCTGAAGAGAACCACACCATCCCAGTTTCTTAATACCAGTTTGGAGGTAGTGTTGGTCTCTCCAACAGTAGCCAGGCTTCTAAATGCTGGCATCTTTAGTCTGGGAGAAAACATTAGGTTTGGAATTTTAGCAGGCCGAAGCCCAATCTCAGGACCATGCCCCTGCATGCAAAGAAGGGCCTATTTTTCGTTGAAATAAAGATCACTTCACCACTTTTGTAATATCCATTTAGAGGAGGCTTTTGGCTCTCCATGAACAGCCAGAATTCTCAGTTGTGGCATCTTTAGTCTGGGAGAAATCCTGATCCGTTCGGAATTTTAGCTGTCAGACACCCAGTCTCAGGCCCATTGCCCTCAACACGAACACTGGACATTTTCCTCTGAAAAAAACCACACCCTCCCAGTTCCTTAATACAAGTTTGGAGGAAGACATTGTCTCTCCAGAGGTACCCACGATTCTAAGTGGTGGCATTTTTAGTCTGGGAGAAATCCTGATCCATTCGCAATTTGAGCTGTCAAACGTCCAGTTTCAGGCCAAGGGCCCTGGAAACGAACACTGGACATTTTGCTCTGAAAAATACCGCACCCACCCAGTTTCTTAATACAAGTTTGGAGGAAGATATTGTCTCTCCAAAAGTAGCCAAGGTTCTAAGAGGTTGCATCTTTAGTGTGGGAGAAATCCTGATCCCTTCCGAATTATAGGTGTCAGACGCCCAGTCTCAGACCAATTGCCCTGGCTACGAACATGGGCAATTTTCCCTCTGAAAAAAACCATACCCTCCCAGTTTCTTAATACCAGTTTGGAGGTAGTGTTGGTCTCTCCAAAAGCAGCCAGGCTTCTAACTGCTGGCATCTCTAGTCTGGGAGAAAACATTAGGTTTGTAATTTTAGCAGGCCGAAGCCGAATCTCAGGACCATGCCCCTGCACGCAATGAAGGGCCTATTCCTCTGGGAAATAAAGATCACTTCACCACTTTTGTAATATCGATTTAGAGGAGGGCTTTGGCTCTCCATGAACACCCAGAGTTCTCAGGGTCAATATTTTTAGTCTGGGAGAAATCCTGATCCATTGGGAATTTGAGGTTTCAGACGGCCTGTCTCCGGCCAAGGGCCCTGGATATGAACATTGGCCATTTTCCCTCTGTAAAAAACCACAACCTCCCAGTTTCTTAATACCATTTAGGAGGAAGATACAGTCTCTCCAAATGTAGCCAGGGTTCTCAGTAGTGCCATCTTTAGTCTGGGAGAATTCCCGATCCATTCGGAACTTTAGCTGTCAGACGCCCAGTCTCAGGCCAAGGGCCCTGGAAACGAGCACTGGACATTTTACTCTGAAATAAACCACACCCTCCCAGTTTCTTAATACAAGTTTGGAGAAAGATTTTGTCTCTCCAAAAGTAGGCAGGATTATATACGGTGGCATGTTTGGTTTGAGGGAAATTCTGATTGATTCGGAATATGAGGTTTCAGACGCCCAGTCTCAGGCCCATTGCCCTGGCTACGAACATGGGCAATTTTCCCTCTGAAAAAAACCATACCCTCCCAGTTTCTTAATACCGGTTTTGAGGTAGTGTTGGTCTCTCCAAAAGTAGCCAGGCTTCTAACTGCTGGCATCTTTAGTCTGGGAGAAAACATTAGGTTTGGGATTTTAGCAGGCCAAGCCCAGTCTCAGGACCATGCCCCTGCATGCAAAGAAGGGCCTATTTCCCTGTGAAATAAAGATCACTTCACCACTTTTGTAATATCCATTTAGAGGAGGATTTTGGCTCTCCATGAACAGCCAGAGTTCTCAGTGTTAGCATTTTTAGTCTGGGAGAAATCCTGATTGATTTGGAATTTGAGGTTTCGGATGCCCAGTCTCATGCTAAGGGCCCTGGATATGAACATTGGCCATTTTCCCTCTGTAAAAACCACAACCTCCCAGTTTCTTAATACCATTTAGAGGAAGATACAGTCTCTCCGAAAGTAGCCAGGGTTCTCAGTGGTGGCATCTTTAGTCTGGGAGAAATCCTGATCCGTTCGAATTTTAGCTGTCAGACGCCCAATCGCGGGCCCTGTGCACTTGACACGAACTCTGGATATTTTCCTCTGAAAAAACCACACCCTCCCAGTTTCTTAGTACAAGTGTGGAGGAAGACATTGTCGATCCAGAAGTTGGCAGGATTCTAAGTGGTGGCTTTTTTTAGTCTGGGAGAATTCCTGATTGCTTCGGAATTTTTAGGTTTCAGACGCCCAGGCTCAGGCCAAGGGCCCTGGATATGAACATTGGCAATTTTCCCTCTGTAAAATACCACACCCTCCCAGTTTCTTAATACACTTTAGGAGGAAGATACAGTCTCTTCAAATGCAGCCAAGGTTCTATGAGGCTGCATCTTTAATCTGGGAGAAATCCTGACCCCTTCGGAATTTTAGGTGTCAGACGCCCAGTCTCAGCCCAATTGCCCTGGCTACGAACATGGGCAATTTTCCCACTGAAAAAAACCATACCCTCCCAGTTTCTTAATACCAGTTTGGAGGTAGTGTTGGTCTCTCCAAAAGTAGCCAGGCTTCTAACTGCTGGCATCTTTAGTCTGGGAGAAAGCATTAGGTTTGGAATTTTATCAGGCCGAAGCCCAGTCTCAGGACCATGCCCCTGCATGCAAAGAAGGGCCTATTTCTCTGTGAAATAAAGATCACTTCACCACTTTTGTAATATCCATTTAGAGGAGGCTTTGGCACTCCATGAACAGCCAGAGTTCTCAGTGTTGGTATTTTTCGTCTGGGAGAAATCCTGATTGCTTCGGAATTTGAGGTTTCGGACGCCCAGTCTCGTGCCAAGCGCCCTGGATATGAACATTGGCCATTTTCCCTCTCTAAAAAACCACACCCTCCCAGTTTCTTAATACACTTTAGGTAGAAGATACAGTCTCTCCAGAGGTAGCCAGGGTTATAACTGGTGGCATCTT
The DNA here is from genome assembly GCA_030060385.1 of Muscicapa striata striata. Classification (NCBI taxonomy): domain Eukaryota; kingdom Metazoa; phylum Chordata; class Aves; order Passeriformes; family Muscicapidae; genus Muscicapa; species Muscicapa striata. Next base: position 4,855 of record JAREIS010000820.1, read on the forward strand.
TAATCTGGGAGAAATCCTGATCCCTTCGGAATTTGAGGTTTCAGACGCCAGTTTGAGGCCCATTGCCCTGAACACGAACACTGGACATTTTCCTCTGAACAAAACCACACCATCCCAGTTTCTTAATACCATTTAGGAGGAAGATCCAGTCTCTCCGAAAGTAGCCAGAGTTCTCAGTTGTGGCATCATTAGTCTGGGAGAAATCCTGATCAGTTCGGAATTTTAGCTGTCAGACACCCAGTCACAGGCCCATTGTCCTCAACACGAACACTGGACATTTTCCTCTGAAAAAAACCACACCCTCCCAGTTTCTTAATACAAGTTTGGAGGAAGACATTGTCTCTCCAAAAGTAGCCACGATTCTAAGTGGTGGCATTTTTAGTCTGGGAGAAATCCTGATCCATTCGCAATTTGAGCTGTCAAACGCCCAGTCTCAGGCCAAGGGCCCTGGAAACGAACACTGGACATTTTGCCCTGAAAAACCGCACCCTCCCAGTTTCTTAATACAAGTTTGGAGGAAGATATTGTCTCTCCAAAAGTAGCCAGGATTATATACGGTGGCATGTTTAGTTTGGGAGAAATTCTGATTGCTTCGGAATCTGAGGTTTCAGACGCCCAGCCAAGGGCCCTGGATATGAACATTGGCCATTTTCCCTCTGTAAAAAACCACACCCTCCCAGTTTCTTAATACCATTTAGGAGGAAGATACAGTCTCTCCAAAAGTAGCCAGGGTTCTCAGTGGTGACATCTTTAGTCTGGGAGAAATCCTGATCCATTCGGAATTTTAGCTGTCAGACGCCCAGTCTCAGGCCCATTGCCCTCAACACGAACACTGGACATTTTCCTCTGAAAAAAACCACACCCTCCCAGTTTCTTAATACCAGTTTGGAGGAAGACATTGTCTCTCCAGAGGTACCCACGATTCTATCCCAGTTTCTTAATACCAGTTTGGAGGTAGTGTTGGTCTCTCCAACAGTAGCCAGGCTTCTAACTGCTGGCATCTTTAGTCTGGGAGAAAACATTAGGTTTGGAATTTTAGCAGGCCGAAGCCCAGTCTCAGGACCATGCCCCTGCATGCAAAGAAGGGCCTATTCCTCTGTGAAATAAAGATCACTTCACCACTTTTGTAATATCCATTTAGAGGAGGCTTTTGGCACTCCATGAACAGCCAGAGTTCTCAGTGTTAGCATTTTTAGTCTGGGAGAAATCCTGATCCATTCGGAATTTGAGGTTTCAGACGGCCTGTCTCCGGCCAAGGGCCCTGGATATGAACATTGGCCATTTTCCCTCTGTAAAAAACCACACCCTCCCAGTTTCTTAATACCATTTAGGAGGAAGACACAGTCTCTCCAAAAGTAGCCAGGGTTCTCAGTGGTGGAATCTTTAGTCTGGGAGAAATCCTGATCCATTCGGAATTCCAGCTGTCAAACGCCCAGTCTCAGGCCAAGGGCCCTGGAAACAAGCACTGGACATTTTACTCTGAAATAAACCACACCCTCCCAGTTTCTTAATACAAGTTTGGAGGAAGATATTGTCTCTCCAAAAGTAGCCAGGATTATATACGGTGGCATGTTTAGTTTGGGAGAAATTCTGATTGCTTCGGAATCTGAGGTTTCAGACGCCCAGTCCCAGTCTCAGGCCCATTGCCCTGGCTACGAACATGGGCAATTTTCCCTCTGAAAAAAACCATACCCTCCCAGTTTCTTAATACCAGTTTGGAGGTAGTGTTGGTCTCTCCAACAGTAGCCAGGCTTCTAACTGCTGGCATCTTTAGTCTGGGAGAAAACATTAGGTTTGGAATTTTAGCAGGCCGAAGCCCAGTCTCAGGACCACGCCCCTGCATGCAAAGAAGGGCCTATTTCTCTGTGAAATAAAGATCACTTCACCACTTTTGTAATATCCATTTAGAGGAGGCTTTTGGCACTCCATGAACAGCCAGGGTTCTCAGTGGTGGCATTTTTACTCTGGGAGAAATCCTGATTGTTTCGAAATTTGCGGTTTCAGATGTCCAGACTCTGGCCAAGGGCCCTGGATATGAACACTTGCAATTTTCCCTCTGTAAAAAACCACACCCCCCCAGTTTCTTAATATCATTTAGGAGGAAGATCTAGTCTCTTCAAAAGCAGCCAAGGTTCTAAGAGGTTGCATCTTTAGTCTGGGAGAAATCCTGATCCCTTCCGAATTATAGGTGTCAGACGCCCAGTCTCAGGCCCATTGCCCTGGCTACGAACATGGGCAATTTTCCCTCTGAAAAAAACCATACCCTCCCAGTTTCTTAATACCAGTTTGGAGGTAGTGTTGGTCTCTCCAAAAGCAGCCAGGCTTCTAACTGCTGGCATCTTTAGTCTGGGAGAAAACATTATGTTTGGAATTTTAGCAGGCCGAAGCCCAGTCTCAGGACCATGGCCCTGCATGCAAAGTAGGGCCTATTCCTCTGTGAAATAAAGATCACTTCACCACTTTTGTAATACCCATTTAGAGGAGGCTTTTGGCACTCCATGCACAGCCAGAGTTCTCAGTGTTAGCATTTTTTTTTTTTTTTTAATCCTGATCCATTCGGAATCTGAGGTTTCAGACGGCCTGCCTCCGGCCAAGGGCCCTGGATATGAACATTGGCCATTTTCCCTCTGTAAAAAACCACACCCTCCCAGTTTCTTAACACCATTAAGGAGGAAGACACAGTCTCTCCAAAAGTAGCCAGGGTTCTCAGTGGTGGAATCTTTAGTCTGGGAGAAATCCTGATCCATTCGGAATTCCAGCTGTCAAACGCCCAGTCTCAGGCCAAGGGCCCTGGAAACAAGCACTGGACATTTTACTCTGAAATAAACCACACCCTCCCAGTTTCTTAATACAAGTTTGGAGGAAGATATTGTCTCTCCAAAAGTAGCCAGGATTATATACGGTGGCATGTTTAGTTTGGGAGAAATTCTGATTGCTTCGGAATCTGAGGTTTCAGACGCCCAGTCTCAGGCCCATTGCCCTGGCTACGAACATGGGCAATTTTCCCTCTGAAAAAAACCATACCCTCCCAGTTTCTTAATACCAGTTTGGAGGTAGTGTTGGTCTCTCCAACAGTAGCCAGGCTTCTAACTGCTGGCATCTTTAGTCTGGGAGAAAACATTAGGTTTGGAATTTTAGCAGGCCGAAGCCCAGTCTCAGGACCATGCCCCTGCATGCAAAGAAGGGCCTATTTCTCTGTGAAATAAAGATCACTTCACCACTTTTGTAATATCCATTTAGAGGAGGCTTTTGGCACTCCATGAACAGCCAGGGTTCTCAGTGGTGGCATTTTTAGTCTGGGAGAAATCCTGATCCATTCGGAATTTGAGGTTTCAGACGGCCTGTCTCTGGCCAAGGGCCCTGGATATGAACATTGGCCATTTTCCCTCTGTAAAAAACCACACCCTCCCAGTTTCTTAATACCATTTAGGAGGAAGATACAGTCTCTCCAAAAGTAGCCAGGGTTCTCAGTGGTGGAATCTTTAGTCTGGGAGAAATCCTGATCCAAGACATTGTCTCTCCAGAGGTACCCACGATTCTAAGTGGTGGCATTTTTAGTCTGGGAGAAATCCTGATTGCTTCGGAATTTGAGGTTTCAGACTCCCGGTCTCAGGCCGAGGGCCCTGGATATGAACATTGGCAATTTTCCCTCTGTAAAATACAACACCCTCCCAGTTTCTTAATACACTTTAAAAAAGAGATACACTCTCTCCAAAAGTCGCCATGGTTATGATGGTGGCGTCTTTAGTCTGGGAGAAATCCTGATCCCTTCGGAATTTGAGGTTTCAGACGCCCAGTCTCAGGCCCATTGCCCTGGCTACGAACATGGGCAATTTTCCCTCTGAAAAAAACCATACCCTCCCAGTTTCTTAATACCAGTTTGGAGGTAGTGTTGGTCTCTCCAACAGTAGCCAGGCTTCTAACTGCTGGCATCTTTAGTCTGGGAGAAAACATTAGGTTTGGGATTTTAGCAGGCCGAAGCCCAGTCTCAGGACCACGCCCCTGCATGCAAAGAAGGGCCTATTTCTCTGTGAAATAAAGATCACTTCACCACTTTTGTAATATCCATTTAGAGGAGGCTTTTGGCACTCCATGAACAGCCAGGGTTCTCAGTGGTGGCATTTTTAGTCTGGGAGAAATCCGGATCCATTCGGAATTTGAGGTTTCAGACGGCCTGTCTCTGGCCAAGGGCCCTGGATATGAACATTGGCCATTTTCCCTCTGTAAAAAACCACACCCTCCCAGTTTCTTAATACCATTTAGGAGGAAGATACAGTCTCTCCAAAAGTAGCCAGGGTTCTCAGTGGTGGAATCTTTAGTCTGGGAGAAATCCTGATCCATTCGGAATTCCAGCTGTCAAACGCCCAGTCTCAGGCCAAGGGCCCTGGAAACAAGCACTGGACATTTTACTCTGAAATAAACCACACCCTCCCAGTTTCTTAATACAAGTTTGGAGGAAGATATTGTCTCTCCAAAAGTAGCCAGGATTATATACGGTGGCATGTTTAGTTTGGGAGAAATTCTGATTGCTTCGGAATCTGAGGTTTCAGACGCCCAGTCTCAGGCCCATTGCCCTGGCTACGAACATGGGCAATTTTCCCTCTGAAAAAAACCATACCCTCCCAGTTTCTTAATACCAGTTTGGAGGTAGTGTTGGTCTCTCCAACAGTAGCCAGGCTTCTAACTGCTGGCATCTTTAGTCTGGGAGAAAACATTAGGTTTGGAATTTTAGCAGGCCGAAGCCCAGTCTCAGGACCATGCCCCTGCATGCAAAGAAGGGCCTATTTCTCTGTGAAATAAAGATCACTTCACCACTTTTGTAATATCCATTTAGAGGAGGCTTTTGGCACTCCATGAACAGCCAGGGTTCTCAGTGGTGGCATTTTTAGTCTGGGAGAAATCCTGATCCATTCGGAATTTGAGGTTTCAGACGGCCTGCATCGGGCCAAGGGCCCTGGATATGAACATTGGCCATTTTCCCTCTGTAAAAAACCACACCCTCCCAGTTTCTTAATACCATTTAGGAGGAAGATACAGTCTCTCCAAAAGTAGCCAGGGTTCTCAGTGGTGGAATCTTTAGTCTGGGAGAAATCCTGATCCATTCGGAATTCCAGCTGTCAAACGCCCAGTCTCAGGCCAAGGGCCCTGGAAACAAGCACTGGACATTTTACTCTGAAAAAAACCACACCCTCCCAGTTTCTTAATACAAGTTTGGAGGAAGATACAGTCTCTTCAAATGCAGCCAAGGTTCTATGAGGTTGCATCTTTAGTCTGGGAGAAATCCTGATCCCTTCCGAATTTTAGGTGTCAGACGCCCAGTCTCAGGCCCATTGCCCTGGCTACGAACATGGGCAATTTTCCCTGTGAAAAAAACCATACCCTCCCAGTTTCTTAATACCAGTTTGGATGTAGTGTTGGTCTCTCCAAAAGTAGCCAGGCTTCTAACTGCTGGCATCTTTAGTCTGGGAGAAAACATTAGGTTTGGAATTTTAGCAGGCCGAAGCCCAGTCTCAGGACCATGCCCCTGCATGCAAAGAAGGGCCTATTTCTCTGTGAAATAAAGATTACTTCACCACTTTTGTAATATCCATTTAGAGGAGGCTTTTGGCACTCCATGAACAGCCAGAGTTCTCAGTGTTGGTATTTTTCGTCTGGGAGAAATCCTGATTGCTTCGGAATTTGAGGTTTCGGAAGCCCAGTCTCGTGCCAAGCGCCCTGGATATGAACATTGGCCATTTTCCCTGTCTAAAAAACCATACACTCTCAGTTTCTTAATACACTTTAGGTAGAAGATACAGTCTCTCCAGAAGTAACCAGGGTTATAACTGGTGGCATCTTTAATCTGGGAGAAATCCTGATGCCTTCGGAATTTGAGGTTTCAGACGCCCAGTTTCAGGCCCATTGCCCTGAACAAGAACACTGGACATTTTCCTCTGAACAAAACCACACCATCCCAGTTTCTTAATACCATTTAGGAGGAAGATCCAGTCTCTCTGAAAGTAGCCAGGGTTCTCAGTTGTGGCATCTTTAGTCTGGGAGAAATCCTGATCCGTTCGGAATTTTAGCTATCAGACACCCAGTCTCAGGCCCATTGCCCTCAACACGAACACTGGACATTTTCCTCTGAAAAAAACCACACCCTCCCAGTTTCTTAATACAAGTTTGGAGGAAGATATTGTCTCTCCAAAAGTAGCCAGGATTATATACGGTGGCATGTTTAGTTTGGGAGAAATTCTGATTGCTTCGGAATCTGACGTTTCAGACGCCCAGTCTCATTCCAAGCGCCCTGGAAACGAACACTGGACATTTTCCTCTGTAAAAAACCACACCCTCCTGGTTTCTTAATACAAGTTTGGAGGAAGACATTGTCGATCCAGAAGTAGCCAGGGTTCTCAGTGGTGGCATTTTTAGTCTGGGAGAAATCCTGATCCATTCGGAATTTGAGCTGTCAAACGCCCAGTCTCAGGCCAAGGGCCCTGGAAACGAACATTGGACATTTTACTCTGAAATAAACCACACCCTCCCAGTTTCTTAATACAAGTTTGGAGGAAGATATTGTCTCTCCAAAAGTAGCCAGGATTATATACGGTGGCATGTTTAGTTTGGGAGAAATTCTGATTGCTTCGGAATCTGAGGTTTCAGACGCCCAGTCTCAGGCCCATTGCCCTGGCTACGAACATGGGCAATTTTCCCTCTGAAAAAAGCCATACCCTCCCAGTTTCTTAATACCAGTTTGGAGGTAGTGTTGGTCTCTCCAACAGTAGCCAGGCTTCTGACTGCTGGCATCTCTAGTCTGGGAGAAAACATTAGGTTTGGGATTTTAGCAGGCCGAAGCCCAGTCTCAGGACCATGCCCCTGCATGCAAAGAAGGGCCTATTTCTCTGTGAAATAAAGATCACTTCACCACTTTTGTGATATCCATTTAGAGGAGGCTTTTGGCACTCCATGAACAGCCAGGGTATTCAGTGGTGGCAATTTTAGTCTGGGAGAAATCCTGATTGCTTCGGAATTTGAGGTTTCAGACGGCCTGCCTCTGGCCAAGGGCCCTGGATATGAACATTGGCCATTTTCCCTCTGTAAAATACCACACCCTCCCAGTTTCTTAATACCATATAGGAGGAAGATACAGTCTCTCCGAAAGTAGCCAGGGTTCTCAGTGGTGACATCTTTAGTCTGGGAGAAATCCTGATCCGTTCGGAATTTTAGCTGTCAGACGCCCAGTCTCAGGCCCATTGCCCTCAACACGAACACTGGACGTTTTCCTCTGAAAAAAACCACACCCTCCCAGTTTCTTAATACCAGTTTGGAGGAAGACATTGTCTCTCCAGAGGTACCCACGATTCTAAGTGGTGGCAGTTTTAGTCTGGGAGAAATACTGATGGCTTCGGAATTTGAGGTTTCAGACTCCCGGTCTCAGGCCAAGGGCCCTGGATATGAACATTGGCCATTTTCCCTCTGTAAAAACCACACCCTCCCAGTTTCTTAATACCATTTAGGAGGAAGATACAGTCTCTCCGAAAGTAGCCTGGTTTCTCGGTGGTGGCATCTTAAGTCTGGGAGAAATCCTGATCCGTTCGGAATTTTAGCTGTCAGACGCCCAGTCTCAGGCCCATTGCCCTCAACACGAACACTGGACATTTTACTCTGTAAAAAACCACACCCTCCCAGTTTCTTAATACAAGTTTGGAGGAAGACATTGTCTCTCCAGAGGTAGCCACGATTCTAAGTGGTGGCAGTTTTAGTCTGGGAGAAATCCTGATTGCTTCGAATTTGAGGTTTCAGACGTCCAGTTTCAGGCCCATTGCCCTCAACAAGAACACTGGACATTTTCCTCTGAACAAAACCACACCATCCCAGTTTCTTAATACCAGTTTGGAGGTAGTGTTGACCTCTCCAAACGTAGCCAGGCTTCTAACTGCTGGCATCTTTAGTCTGGGAGAAAACATTGGGTTTGGAATTTTAGCAGGTCGAAGCCCAGTCTCAGGACCATGCCCCTGCATGCAAAGAAGGGCCTATTCCTCTGTGAAATAAAGATCACTTCACCACTTTTGTGATATCCATTTAGAGGAGGCTTTTGGCTCTCCATGAACAGCCAGAGTTCTCAGTGTTAGTATTTTTAGTCTGGGAGAAATCCTGATCCATTCGGAATTTGAGGTTTCAGACGGCCTGTCTCCGGCCAAAAGCCCTGGATATGAACATTGGCCATTTTCCCTCTGTAAAAAACCACAACCTCCCAGTTTCTTAATACCATTTAGGAGGAAGATAGAGTCTCTCCGAAAGTAGCCAGGGTTCTCATTGGTGACATCTTTAGTCTGGGAGAAATCCTGATCCGTTCGGAATTTTAGCTGTCGGACGCCCAGTCTCAGGCCCATTGCCCTCAACACGAACACTGGACGTTTTCCTCTGAAAAAAAACCACACCCTCCCAGTTTCTTAATACCAGTTTGGAGGAAGACATTGTCTCTCCAGAGGTACCCACGATTCTAAGTGGTGGCATTTTTAGTCTGGGAGAAATCCTGATTGCTTCGGAATTTGAGGTTTCAGACGTCCAGTTTCAGGCCCATTGCCCTCAACAAGAACACTGGACATTTTCCTCTGAACAAAACCACACCATCCCAGTTTCTTAATACCAGTTTGGAGGAAGTGTTGACCTCTCCAACAGTAGCCAGGCTTCTAACTGCTGGCATCTTTAGTCTGGGAGAAAACATTAGGTTTGGAATTTTAGCAGGCCGAAGCCCAGTCTCAGGACCATGCCCTGCATGCAAAGAAGGGCCTATTTCTCTGTGAAATAAAGATTACTTCACCACTTTTGTAATATCCATTTAGAGGAGGCTTTTGGCACTCCATGAACAGCCAGAGTTCTCAGTGTTGGTATTTTTCGTCTGGGAGAAATCCTGATTGCTTCGGAATTTGAGGTTTCGGAAGCCCAGTCTCGTGCCAAGCGCCCTGGATATGAACATTGGCCATTTTCCCTGTCTAAAAAACCATACACTCTCAGTTTCTTAATACACTTTAGGTAGAAGATACAGTCTCTCCAGAAGTAGCCAGGGTTATAACTGGTGGCATCTTTAATCTGGGAGAAATCCTGATGCCTTCGAATTTGAGGTTTCAGACGCCCAGTTTCAGGCCCATTGCCCTGAACAAGAACACTGGACATTTTCCTCTGAACAAAACCACACCATCCCAGTTTCTTAATACCATTTAGGAGGAAGATCCAGTCTCTCTGAAAGTAGCCAGGGTTCTCAGTTGTGGCATCTTTAGTCTGGGAGAAATCCTGATCCGTTCGAATTTTAGCTATCAGACACCCAGTCTCAGGCCCATTGCCCTCAACACGAACACTGGACATTTTCCTCTGAAAAAAAACCACACCCTCCCAGTTTGGGGCCCAGTCTCAGGCCCATTGCCTCAACAGACACTGGACATTTTCCTCTGAACAAAACCACACCCTCCCAGTTTCTTAATACCAGTTTGGATGTAGTGTTGGTCTCTCCAAAAGTAGCCAGGGCTTCTAACTTCTTGCATCTTTAGTCTGGGAGAAAACATTAGGTTTGTAATTTTAGCAGGCGAAGCCTAGTCTCAGGACCATGCCCTTGCATGCAAAGAAGGGCCTATTCCTCTGTGAAATAAAGATCTTCACCACTTTTGTGATATCCATTTAGAGGAGGCTTTGGCACTCCAAGAACAGCCAGAGTTTTCAGTGGTGGTATTTTTAGTCTGGGAGAAATCCTGATTGAGCTGAATTTGAGGTTTCAGGTGGCCAGTCTCTCTGTCCAAGCCCTGGATATGAACATTGGCCATTTTCTCTGTAAAAAACCACACCCTCTCAGTTTCTTAATACCATTTAGGTAGAAGATACAGTCTCTCCAGAGGTAGCCAGGGTTCCCAGTTTCTTAATACCAGTTTGGAGGTAGTGTTGACCTCTCCAACAGTAGCCAGGCTTCTAACTGCTGGCATCTTTAACCTGGAAGAAAACATTGGGTTTGGAATTTTGCAGGCGAAGCCCAGTCTCAGGACCATGCCCCTGCATGCAAAGAAGGGCCTATTCCTCTGTGAAATAAAGATCTCAGGCCAAGGGCCTGGAAACAAGCACTGGACATTTTACTCTGAAATAAACCACACCCTCCCAGTTTCTTAATACAAGTTTGGAGGAAGATATTGTCTCTCAAAAGTAGCCAGGATTATATACGGTGGCATGTTTAGTTTGGGAGAAATTCTGATTGCTTGAATCTGAGGTTTCAGACGCCCAGTCTCAGGCCCATTGCCTGGCTACGAACATGGGCAATTTCCCTCTGAAAAAAACCATACCCTCCCAGTTTCTTAATACCAGTTTGGAGGTAGTGTTGGTCTCTCAACAGTAGCCAGGCTTCTAACTGCTGGCATCTTTAGTCTGGGAGAAAACATTAGGTTTGGTGTCAGGCCCAGTCTCAGGCCCATTGCCTGGCTACGAACATGGGCAATTTCCCTCTGAAAAAAACCATACCCTCCCAGTTTCTTAATACCAGTTTGGAGGTAGTGTTGGTCTCTCCAAAAGCAGCCAGGCTTCTAACTGCTGGCATCTTTAGTCTGGGAGAAAACATTATGTTTGGAATTTTAGCAGGCCGAAGCCCAGTCTCAGGACCATGCCCCTGCATGCAAAGTAGGGCCTATTCCTCTGTGAAATAAAGATCACTTCACCACTTTTGTAATATCCATTTTAGAGGAGGCTTTTGGCACTCCATGCACAGCCAGAGTTCTCAGTGTTAGCATTTTTAGTCTGGGAGAAATCCTGATCCATTCGGAATCTGAGGTTTCAGACGGCCTGCCTCTGGCCAAGGGCCCTGGATATGAACATTGGCCATTTTCCCTCTGTAAAAAACCACACCCTCCCAGTTTCTTAACACCATTAAGGAGGAAGACACAGTCTCTCCAAAAGTAGCCAGGGTTCTCAGTGGTGGAATCTTTAGTCTGGGAGAAATCCTGATCCATTCGAATTCCAGCTGTCAAACGCCCAGTCTCAGGCCAAGGGCCCTGGAAACAAGCACTGGACATTTTACTCTGAAATAAACCACACCCTCCCAGTTTCTTAATACAAGTTTGGAGGAAGATATTGTCTCTCCAAAAGTAGCCAGGATTATATACGGTGGCATGTTTAGTTTGGGAGAAATTCTGATTGCTTCGGAATCTGAGGTTTCAGACGCCCAGTCTCAGGCCCATTGCCCTGGCTACGAACATGGGCAATTTTCCCTCTGAAAAAAACCACACCCTCCCAGTTTCTTAATACCAGTTTGGAGGAAGACATTGTCTCTCCAGAGGTACCCACGATTCTAAGTGGTGGCATTTTTAGTCTGGGAGAAATCCTGATTGCTTCTGAATTTGAGGTTTGCCCAGTCTCAGGACCATGCCCTGCATGCAAAGAAGGGCCTATTTCTCTGTGAAATAAAGATTACTTCACCACTTTTGTAATATCCATTTAGAGGAGGCTTTGGCTCTCCATGAACAGCCAGAGTTCTCAGTGTTGTATTTTTGCTGGGAGAAATCCTGATCTTCGAATTTGAGGTTTCGACGCCAGTCTCGGCAAGGCCCTGGATATGAACATTGGCCATTTTCCTCTTAAACCAACCTCCAGTTTCTTAATACATTTAGGAGAAGTACAGTCTCTCCAAGTAGCCAGGTTATGGTGGATCTTTAATCTGGAGAAATCTGATCCTTCGAATTTAGGTTCAGACGCCCAGTTTCAGGCCATGCCTGAAGAACACTGACATTTTCTCTGAAAAACCACACCTCCCAGTTTCTTAATACCATTTGAGAAGATAGTCTCTCAAAGTAGCCAGGTTAGTGATTTTGTCTGGGGAAATCATGATCTTGATTGTGTCAGCGAGTTCAGCCATTGCCCTAAACAACATGGCATTTTCTCTGAAAAAACCACCTCCCAGTTTCTAATACCAGTTTGGAGGGTTGCTCTCAAGGCCAGGTTAACGTGATCTTTACCTGGAAACATTGGTTTGATTTAGACGTCCAGGCCATGCCCTGCTGAAGCATTCCTCGTGAAAAAATCCTTCCCTTTATACCATTTGAGGAGGTTGGCTCTCCATGAACAGCCAGAGTTCTCAGTGTTAGTATTTTTAGTCTGGGAGAAATCCTGATTCATTCGAATCTGAGGTTTCAGACGCCTGTCTCGGCCAAGGGCCCTGGATTGAACACTGGCCATTTTCCCTCTGTAAAACCACACCCTCCCAGTTTCTTAATACCATTTAGGAGGAAGATACAGTCTCTCCAAAGTAGACAAGGTTCTCAGTGGTGGAATCTTTAGTCTGGGAGAAATCCTGATCCATTCGAATTTGAGCTGTCAAACATCTCAGGCCAAGGGCCTGGAACAACACTGACATTTTACTCTGAAATAAACCACACTCCCAGTTTCTTAATAAAGTTTGGAGAAGATATTGTCTCTCCAAAAGTAGCCAGGATTAATCGGTGGCATGTTTAGTTTGGGAGAAATTCTGATCTGGAATTTAGTTCAGACCACCGTCCAGGCCCATTGCCCTGGCTACGAACATGGGCAATTTTCCTCTAAAAACCACCTCTAACTTTTCTTAATCCAGTTTGGAGATTTGGTCTCCCAAAAGCCAGCTTCTAACTGTTGGCATCTTTAGTCTGGGAGAAAATTGGTTTGGATTTTAGGCAAGCCCAGTCTCAGGACCAGCCCTGCATGCAAGAAGGCCTATTCTCTGTAAAAAAGATCACTTACCACTTGTATATCCATTTAGAGAGGCTTTGGCACTTCCATAAAGCCAGGTTCCAGTAGTGGCAATTTTAGTCGGAAATCTGATCCATTCGAATTGTTCAGAGCAGTCTCAGGCCCATTGCCTACAGAACATGGATTTTCTCTGAAAAACCACACCTCCAGTTTCTTAATACAAGTTTGAGGAAGAATTGTTCTCAAGTAGCCAGTTCTAATGGTGGCATTTTAGTCTGGGAGAATCCTGATTTCGAATTTGAGGTTTAGACGCCGTCTCAGGCCAGGGCCTGAAGAACATTGGCATTTTCTTGAAAAACACACCTCCCAGTTTCTAATACTTTAGAGAAGATGTCCTCCAAAAGTAGCCAGGTTAATGGTGGCATTTTAGTCTGGGAGAAATCTGATCTTGAATTTGAGTCAGAGCCAGTTCGGCCATGCCCTCAAGAACATGACATTTTCTCTGAAAAACCAACCTCCCAGTTTCTTAATACCAGTTTGAGGTAGTTTGGTCTCTCCAAAAGCCAGGCTTCTACTGTGGCATCTTTAGTCTGGGAGAAATTAGGTTTGGAATTTTACAGGGCCCAGTCTCGACCAGCCTGCATGCAAAGGGCCTTCTCTGAAATAAAGACACTTCACCACTTTTGTGGACATTTTACTCTGAAATAAACCACACCCTCCCAGTTTCTTAATACAAGTTTGGAGGAAGATATTGTCTCTCCAAAAGTAGCCAGGATTATATACGGTGGCATGTTTAGTTTGGGAGAAATTCTGATTGCTTCGAATCTGAGGTTTCAGACGCCCAGTCTCAGGCCCATTGCCCTGGCTACGAACATGGGCAATTTTCCTCTGAAAAACCATACCCTCCCAGTTTCTTAATACCAGTTTGGAGGTAGTGTTGGTCTCTCCAACAGTAGCCAGGCTTCTAACTGCTGGCATCTTTAGTCTGGGAGAAAACATTAGGTTTGGGATTTTAGCAGGCCGAAGCCCAGTCTCAGGACCACGCCCCTGCATGCAAAGAAGGGCCTATTTCTCTGTGAAATAAAGATCACTTCACCACTTTTGTAATATCCATTTAGAGGAGGCTTTTGGCACTCCATGAACAGCCAGGGTTCTCAGTGGTGGCATTTTTACTCTGGGAGAAATCCTGATTGTTTGAAATTTGCGGTTTCAGATGTCCAGACTCTGGCCAAGGGCCCTGGATATGAACATTTGCAATTTTCCCTCTGTAAAAAACCACACCCCCAGTTTCTTAATACGAATTATAGGTGTCAGACGCCCAGTCTCAGCCCCATTGCCCTGGCTACGAACATGGGCAATTTTCCCTCTGAAAAAACCATGCCATCCCAGTTTCTTAATACCAGTTTGGAGGTAGTGTTGCTCCAAAAGTAGCCAGGGTTCTCAGTGGTGGCATCTTTAGTCTGGGAGAAATCCTGATCCGTTCGGAATTTTAGCTGTCAGGACGCCCAGTCTCAGGCCCATTGCCCTCAACACGAACACTGGACATTTTCCTCTGAAAAAAACCACACCCTCCCAGTTTCTTAATACAAGTTTGGAGGAAGACATTGTCTCTCCAGAGGTAGCCACGATTCTAAGTGGTGGCATTTTTTAGTCTGGGAGAAATCCTGATTGCTTCGAATTTGAGCTTTCAGACGCCAGGTCTCAGGCCAAGGGCCCTGGATATGAAACTTGGCCATTTTCCCTCTGTAAAAACCACAACCTCCCAGTTTGTAATACACATTTTGGAGGAAGATACAGTCTCTCCAAAAGTAGCCAGGGTTCTCAGTGGTGACATCTTTAGTCTGGGAGAAATCCTGATCCGTTCGAATTTGAGCTGTCAGACGCCCAGTCTCAGGCCCATTGCCCTCAACACGAACACTGGACATTTTCCTCTTAAAAAAACCACATCCTCCCAGTTCCTTAATACCAGTTTGGAGGAAGACATTGTCTCTCCAGAGGTACCCACGATTCTAAGTGGTGGCATTTTTAGTCTGGGAGAAATCCTGATTGCTTCGAATTTGTGGTTTCAGACTCCCGGTCTCAGGCCGAGGGCCCTGGATATGAACATTTGCAATTTTCCCTCTGTAAAACACAGCACCCTCCCAGTTTCTTAACACACTTTAAAAGGAAGATACAGTCTCTCCAAAAGTAGCCATGGTTATGATGGTGGCGTCTTTAGTCTGGGAGAAATCCTGATCCCTTCGAATTTGAGGTTTCAAATGCCCAGTCTCAGGCCCATTGCCCTCAACACGAACGCTGGACATTTTCCTCTGAACAAAACCACACCCTCCCAGTTTCTTAATACCATTTAGGAGGAAGATACAGTCTCTCCAAAAGTAGCCAGGGTTCTCAGTGGTGGCATCTTTAGTCTGGGAGAAATCCTGATCCTTGAATTTTAGCTGTCAGACGCCCAGTCTCAGGCCCATTGCCCTCAACACGAACACTGGACCTTTTCCTCTGAACAAAACCACACCATCCCAGTTTCTTAATACCAGTTTGGAGGTAGTGTTGGTCTCTCCAACAGTAGCCAGGCTTCTAACCGCTGGCATCTTTAGTCTGGGAGAAAACATTAGGTTTGGAATTTTAGCAGGCCGAAGCCAGTCTCAGGACCATGCCCTGCCTGCAAAGATGGGCCTATTTCTCTATGAAATAAAGATCACTTCACCACTTTTGTAATATCGATATAGATGAGGCTTTTGGCTCTCC
This sequence comes from Muscicapa striata striata, assembly GCA_030060385.1. Classification (NCBI taxonomy): domain Eukaryota; kingdom Metazoa; phylum Chordata; class Aves; order Passeriformes; family Muscicapidae; genus Muscicapa; species Muscicapa striata. The sequence continues at coordinate 20,272 of JAREIS010000820.1, forward strand.
ATGAACAGCCAGGGTTCTCAGTGGGTGGCATTTTTAGTCTGGGAGAAATCCTGATTGCTTCGGAATTTGAGGTTTCAGACGCCCAGTCTCATGCCAAACGCCTGGATATGAACATTGGCCATTTTCCCTCTGTAAAAACCACAACCTCCTGTTTCTTAATACCATTTAGGAGGAAGATACAGTCTCTCCAAAGTAGCCAGGGTTCTCAGTGGTGGCATCTTTAGTCTGGGAGAAATCCTGATCCATTCGAATTTGAACTGTCAACCGCCCAGTCTCAGGCAAGGGCCCTGGATACGAACACTGGAAGTTGCAGCTGAAAAAACACACCCTCCCAGTTTCTTAATACAAGTTTTGAAGTCATTGTCTCTCCAGAGGTACCAACGATTCTAAGTGGTGGCATTTTTAGTCTGGGAGAACCTGATTGCTTCGTAATTTGAGGTTTCAGAAGTCCAGGTCTCAGGTCAAGGCCCTGGATATGAACATTGGCAATTTTCCTCTGTAAAAACCACCCTCCTTTCTCA
>JAREIS010000821.1:0-50119 GCA_030060385.1 Muscicapa striata striata
GGAGGAGGAGACCGCGTGGAATGAGGGGAACGCGCGGGGGGGGGGGAGGGGAGGTTCCGGTTCTGTTTTGGGGTCCCGGGGGATTCACGGAGGGTCCCAGGGGCAGCCCCGGGGATGTTTTGGGGTTCCCGGTTGTACTTTGAGGGTCCCCGGTTTTATTTTGGGGTTCTTGGGGGGTGGTCCCCGTTGTATTTTGGGGTCCCCTGTTCTATTTCTGGGGCTTCCCGGGGGGATCCCGTTGGTATTTTGGGGTTTCCCGTGATTTATTTTGGGGTCCCGGGGCATCCCTGTTGCGTTCCGAGGTTCCTGGGGAAGTTCCGGGGTCTCCAGTTATATTTTGGGGTTCCCGTTGGTATTTTGGGGGTTCCTGGGGATGGTTTTGGGGTCCCCAGTTCCATTTTGGGGTATCCCGTTATACTTTGTTATCCCGGTTATATTTTGGGGGTTCCCGGGGATATTTTGGGGTCCCAGATTCTATTTTGGGGTTCCCGTTAATATTTTAGGGGTCCCCCGTTGGTATTGGGGGATTCCCGGTTCTATTTTGGGGTTCCCGGTTTCATTTCGGGGTCCCCTTTTCTATTTTGGAGTTCCCAGGGATATTTTGGGGTTCCCGGTTCTATTTTGGGGTTCCCAGGGATATTTTGGGGTTCCCGGTTCCATTTTGGGGTTCCTGGTTCTATTTTGGGGGTTCCCGTTGGTATTTTGGAGTCCCCGGTTCCATTTTGGGGCCCCCTGTTCCATTTTGGGGTTCCCTTTTCTATTTTGGGGTCCCCTGTTCCATTTTGGGGTTCCCTTTTCTATTTTGGAGTTCCCAGGGATATTTTGGGGCTCCCGGTTCTATTTTGGGGTCCCCTTTTCTATTCTGGGGTTCCCGGTTCTATTTTGGGGGTCCCCGGTTCTATTTTGGGGTCCCCTGTTCCATTTTGGGGTTCCCGGTTCTACTTTGGGGTCCCCGGTTCTATTCTGGGGGTCCCCAGTTCCATTTTGGGGTTCCCGGTTCCATTTTGGGGGTTCCCATTGGTATTTTGGGGGTCCCCGGTTCCATTTTTTGGGGGTCCCCGGTGCCATTTTGGGGTCCCCGGTCCCGTTTTCGGGGTGTCGCTGGCGCTCGGGGTCTCTCCGGGCAGGTTTAATGCGGCTCCGCTCCCGTCACAGCCGAAACGCGGCCCCGCCCCTCCCCCGCCGCTGACGTCATCGCGGGGGGCGGGGCTCACCCTGCCCCTCCCCAGTGACGTCATAACAGGGGGTGGAGCTCACCCTGCCCCTCCCAAGTGACGTCATAACAGGGGGTGGGGCTCACCCTGCCCCTCCCCAGTGACGTCATAACAGGGGGCGGGGCTCACCCTGCCCCTCCCCAGTGACGTCATAACAGGGGGTGGGGCTCACCCTGCCCCTCCCCCCCCAGCTGCCCCTCCCCCCACGTGTAAAAGCCCCGCCCCCCCCCCATGGACAGGAGGGGGAGGGGCGATCCTGAGTGAGGGAGGGAGGCGGAGTAACCTCGGAGTAACGTGTGAGTAACCCAGGAGCAGCCAGGGCGTGCAGAGTGTCCCTTGTGGGGGTGGGAGTAACCCCAGAGTAAAGTCTGAGTAACTCTGGAAAAAGTGTGAATAAACCTGGAGTAAAGTCTGAGTAACCTCGGCGTAAAGTCTGAGTAAGTCCGGGGAAAATCTGAGTAACTTCGGAGTAAAGTGTGAGCAACCCCAGTGTAAAGTCTGAGTAACTCCAGAGTAAAGTGTGAATAATTCTGGAGTAAAATCTGAGTAACCTTGGAGTGAAGTCTGAGTAAGCCCAGAGTAAAGTCTGAGTAACCTCAGAGTAAAATCTGAGTAACCCCAGAGTAAAGTCTGAGTAACTCCATAGTAAACGCCACCCTCAGAGTAAAGTGTCACCTTGGAGTAAATCATGAGTAACCCCAGAGTAAAATGTCACCTTGGAGTAAACCATGAGTAACCCTGGAAGAAAGTGCCACCCTGGAGTAAAACATGAGTAACCCGCGTGCAATGTCACCCTGGTGGAAAACATCACCTCAGAGTAAAACGTGAGTAACCCCGGAGTAAACCGTGAATAATCCTGGAGTAAAACATTCACCCCGGAGTAAACCATGAGTAACCCTGGAGTAGCGTCTGCTCAGCCCCAGCCTGGGGACGGGTGAGAAGAAGCGGCCGAGTGGTCTCGGAGTAAGGGCTGAGTAACTCCTGAGTAGGGACTGATCCCTCCCAGCTGTGCCAGAGTCTGAGGAACCTCAGCGCAGCAGAGATCGAGCGGCGGCGTCCGGATCCGGGGCTGAGTAACCTCCGAGTAAAGGCCGAGCAACCTCTGAGTAAAGGCCGAGTAACCTCTGAGTAAAGGCCGAGCAAGGGCTGAGCAACCTCCGAGTAAAGGCCGAGTAAGCTCTGAGTAGAGGCCGAGCTTCCCGTGGAAGCGCTGAGTAACGGCGGAGTAAGCGCGGAGCGAAGGCAAAGAGGATCCAACCAGGTGGAGTAAAGTGTGAGTAGCGCCAAAGGACCAGGAACAACACAAAGGGGGAGCTGAGCAAGGCCGGAGTAAGGAGCCGCGTGAGTCTGGAGTAAGTCCCGAGTTCCTCCAAGGCTGAGTAAACTCAGAGTAAACTCGGAGTAAGGATCTCCAGGAGGAAGCCTGGAGTTAGTTCCAAACAGGGACTGAGGAACTTTGGAGTAAGGGCTGAGTAAAGGCCCCGCCCTGCCCGTGAGTAACTCCAGAGTAAGATCCACGTGGGAAGCGAGTCCTGAGCAACCTCGACGGAAGTGCTGAGAAAGCTCAGAGTAACTTCGGAGTAACTTCGGAGTAATCGAGAGTAGAAGCAGAAGACTGAGAGGAGGCTGAGTAATCGTGGAGTAAGGCTGGAGTAGGGCAGATGTGGCCGCAGAGCTGGGCCTGAGCTGCCTTGGAGTAAAGTCTGAGTAACCCCGGAGTAACTCTGGAGTGACCTGGGACCAACCTTGCAGTAAAGTTTGAGTAACCCCAGAGTAACCCCAGAGTAACCCTGGAGTGAAGTGGGACCAGCCTTGGAGTGATGTCTGAGTAACCCCAGAGTAACCCTGGAGTAACCTGGGAGTGTAGTGGGACCCACCTTAGAGTTAAGTCTGAGTAACTCCAGAGCAACCCTGGAGTAAACTGGGACCCACCTTAAAGTCTGAGTAACTCTGGAGTAACCCTGGAGTGAACTGGGACCCACCTTAGAGTAAAGTGTGAGTAACCCCGGAGTAAAGTGTGAGTAACCTCTGAGTAAGCTCAGAAGGGGCTCGGGGACTCCCCTCCCCCCCCATGATTGCCCCGCCCCTTTCCGGCCCCTCCCCCCTCAGGCCCCGCCCCCTGCGAGCCCCGCCCCGGGGGGAGGGGCCCATATAGACTCTGATTTAGAATATTGCCTTGAAAAAATAAAACTCCAAATAAATTTGGGGGGAGAGGAAAGAACCCCCCAAAAAATGGGGGGGGGGACCCCAAAATTCCAACCCCCCCCTCCCCCACATTGGGGGTCCCACGTGACCCCTCCCCAAAATCCAGCAGCAGTTCCTCTATGGGGGATGGGATTTTTTTTTTTGGGGGTCACTGGTCCAAGGACCCCCCCTCCCCCCTTGGAATTTTTGGGGTGTCCCCAAAGTTTTGGAGGCCAAACCCCGTTTTGGGGTAACACCCAGCCCCGAATTTGGGGGTCCTGGAAGTGCAGCAGCAATCCGGGGCTGTGGGAGAGAAAGGAGTTAAAAAAAAAAACAAAAAAAAACAAAAAATGATGAAACCCCCCCAAAATTTATCCCTCCCATTTTAGGGGTCCCCCCACCCCCTAAATTCTGAACCCCAAAATTTTAGGGGGGAGTTCTCCGGTTTTGGGGGATCCCCATCTTCAATTCTCATTTTGGAAACTTCCATTTTTGGGGGGGGGGAAATCTCCTGAATTTTTGCAAGTTTGGGGTTTTTTTTGGGGGGGGTTTGGGGTCATTTTTTGGGGGTTTTGGGGATCATTCCCCAAAAATGCTGCCCCCCCCCCGCCAAATTTTGGGGTTCCCCATTTTGGGGGTTCCCCATTTTTGGAGTTCCCCATTTTTGGGTTCCCCATTTTGGGGGTTCCCCATTTTTGGGTTCCCCATTTTGGGGTTCCCCATTTTTGGGGTTCCCCATTTTGGGGTTCCCCATTTTTGAGTTTCCCCATTTTTGGGGTTCCCCATTTCATTTTTGAGGTTCCCCATTTTTGGAGTTCCCCATTTTGAAGGTTCCCCATTTTTGAGGTTCCCCATTTTTTGGAGTTCCCCATTTTGGGGGTTCCCCATTTTTGGGGTTCCCCATTTTGGGGGGTTCTCCCTCACCTGCTCAACATCAGAATTCGGTGTCGAGCACCCGGAAGGCGGAAGAACCTGCAGGGAACAAAAAGAGGTCAGGAAATCCCCAAAAAAAACCCCCCAAAATTACCCCAAAATTTTTGGGGGCAGGCATTTTTTGGGGTGCTCCCCTGTGGAGTTCAGGGATTTTTTGGGGTTCAGGAGGTTTTTGGGGTGTTCACCTGTGGAGTTCAGGGATTTTTTGGGGTTCAGGGATTTTTTGGGGTTCAGGATATTTTGAGGTGCTCACCTGTGGGGTTCAGGGATTTTTTGGGGTTCAGGGTATTTTGGGGTGCTCACCTGTAGGGGGCAGGGATTTTTTGGGGTGCTCACCTGAGGGGTTCAGGGATCTTTTGGGGTTCAGGGATATTTTGGGGTTCAGGATATTTTGGGGTGCTCACCTGTGGGGGGCAGGGATATTTTGGGGTTCAGGGATATTTTGGGGTGCTCCCCTGTGGGGATCAGGGATCTTTTGGGGTTCAGGATATTTTGGGGTGCTGCCCTGTAGGGGGCAGGGATATTTTGGGGTTCAGGGATATTCTGGGGTTCAGGATTTTTTGGGGTGCTCACCTGCGGGGGACAGGGATATTTTGGGGTTCAGGATATTTTGGGGTGCTCACCTGTGGGGTTCAGGGATATTTTGGGGTTCAGGGATATTTTGGGGTGCTCCCCTGTGGGGTTCAGGGATATTTTGGGGTTCAGGAGGTTTTTGGGGTGTTCACCTGTGGAGTTCAGGGATTTTTTGGGGTTCAGGGATTTTTTGGGGTTCAGGATATTTTGGGGTGCTCACCTGTGGGGTTCAGGGATTTTTTGGGGTTCAGGGATATTTTGGGGTTCAGTGCTCCGTTTTTGGGGTGCTCACCTGCAGGGGGCAGGGATTTTTTGGGGTTCAGGAGATTTTTTGGGATGCTCACCTGCAGGGGGCAGGGATTTTTTGGGGTGCTCACCTGAGGGGTTCAGGGATATTTTGGGGTTCAGGGATCTTTTGGGGTTCAGGATATTTTGGGGTGCTCCCCTGTGGGGGGCAGGGATATTTTGGGGTTCAGGGATCTTTTGGGGTTCAGGATATTTTGGGGTGCTCACCTGTGGGGTTCAGGGATCTTTTGGGGTTCAGGATATTTTGGGGTGCTCCCCTGTAGGGGGCAGGGATATTTTGGGGTTCAGGGATATTTTGGGGTGCTCACCTGTGGGGTTCAGGGATATTTTGGGGTGCTCACCTGTGGGGTTCAGGTATCTTTTGGGGTTCAGGATATTTTGGGGTGCTCACCTGCGGGGTTCAGGGATATTTTGGGGTTCAGGGATATTTTGGGGTTCAGGAGGTTTTTGGGGTGCTCACCTGCGGGGGGCAGGGGCGCCGAGCGCAGCCCCGGCTCTTTCTGCAGCTGGATCTCCTTCAGCGCGAAGATGGACGTGGCTGGGGGGAGGGGGGACCCCAAAAAAAACCAGGGCGTGGTCACCCCCAAACCACACCCACGGTTAAACCACGCCCCTGATTTGCATAGCCACGCCCACTTAACCCCAACCATTCACCCCCCATAGCAAAGCCACACCCACTCCAAGCCCCGCCCATGCAGCCCCACCCCCAAAACCCCGCCCAGGTGAAGCCCCACCCCTAAAAACACATCCAGAAGGCCCCACCCCCACAGTGCCCCACCCATGCAAAGCCCCACCCCCACAGAGCCCCACCCATGCAAAGCCCCACCCCCAATTCCCTGCCAATGAAGCCCCACCCCCAGAGTGCCACACCCATATCAGGCCCCGCCCCAATACCCCAGTCATGTGAAGCCCCGCCCCAGTGCCCCACCCAAGTTAAGCCCCGCCCCCAGTGCCCCACCCACGTTAAGCCCCGCCCCCAGTGCCCCACCTGCACTAAGCCTCACCCCCAATGTTCCAGCCCCAGTGCCCCACCCCTGCTAAGCCCCGCCCCCAGTGCCCCCACTAAGCCCCACCCCAGTGCCCCACTGGTGCTAAGCCCCACCCCCAGTGCCCCACCCACACCAAGTCCCACCCCAGTTCCCCACCCGCACTAAGCCCCACCCCCAGTGCCCCATCCCAGTGCCCAACTGGTGCTAAGCCCCACCCCCAGTGCCCCACCCACACCAAGTCCCACCCCCAGTGTCCCACGGCTGCTAAGCCCCGCCCCCAGTGCCCCACCCTGCTAAGCCCCGCCCCCAGTGCTCCATCCCAGTGCCCCACCGGTGCTAAACCCCTCCCCCAGAGCCCCCTGCGCTAAGACTCACCCCCAGTGTCCCACCCATGTTAAGCCCCGCCCCCAGTGCCCCACCCAAGCTAAGCCCCGCCCCCGGTGCCCCACCCACATTAAGCCCCGCCCCGGCCCCCCCACAGAGCCACACCCACTCTGGGCGTGGCCTCATTCCTGCCCTTCCCCATCAGGCCACGCCCACAGAGCCACACCCATCTGGGCATGGCTTCACCCCCCACCACCACCACGCCCCCCTCAGGCCACGCCCTGTCAGGCCACGCCCACAGAGTGACACACCCTGGGCATGACTTCATCCCCGCCCACCCCAGGGAGCCACGCGCATGTTGGGGAGGGAAAGGTGGGGAGGCCACGCCCTTTGGGGATGGGTGTGGTGCAAGGGGCGTGGCCAAAGGGGAGGGGCGGGGTCAGCGGAGCCACGCCCACCTCACCTGCAGCAGCTGCCCCAGGAGGTCGGCGCCGTCCTGGTCCAGCCTGGGGGGACAAAGGGAGTGAGGGGACAAAATCCAGCAGGGGACAGGGGACAGAGAGGGGACACCCCGTGCGACACGTGACAGAGGGGACACCCCGTGGGACAGGGGACATCCCAGGTGACGCCCCATGGGACAGGTGACAGACAAGTCACACCCCATGGGACAGGTGACAGGTGCCACCCTGTGGGGACAGGTGACAGCCCCAGCTGTCCCCAGTGTACCCAATGTTCCCGTGTCCCCATGTCCCCAGTGTCCCCAGTGTCCCCAGTGTCCCCACTGTCCCCAGTGTCCCCATGCAGTGTCCCCATGCAGTGTCCCCAGTGTCCCCACTGTCCTCACAGTCCTCGGTGTCCAATCCAATGTCCCAATGTCCCCAGTGTCCCCAATGTCCCATCACATGTCCCAGTGTCCCCAATGTCCCTCAGTGTCCCAGTGTCCCCAATGTCCCAATGTCCATGTCTCATGTCCCAGTGTCTCCCATCAGTGTCCTGCCAGTCTCCACCATGGCACATGCCCAGCCCTCGGTCGGTACCAATGTCCCAATGTCCCCAGTGTCCCAATGTCCCAATGTCCCTCAATGTCCCCAATGTCCCCAGTGTACCCAATGTCCCCAGTGTCCCCATGCAGTGTCCCCAGTGTCCCCACCGTGGCGCGTGCTGCCGCAGCCCCTCGGGCGGGTACCACTGTCCCCAATGTCCCCACTGTCCCAATGTCCCCAATGTCCCCAGTGTCCCCAATGTCCCCAGTGTCCCCAGTGTCCCCAGTGTCCCCATGCAGTGTCCCCACCGTGGCGCGTGCTGCCGCAGCCCCTCGGGCGGGTACCGCGGGTATTTGTGTGCCCTGAACTCGGCGTTGGCGCCGATCCCCGGCCACGTCTCCTCCGTGGGGGTCCCTGGGGACACGGGGAGGGGGGGGGGTCACAGGGGACCAAAAACTCCCCAAAAAAACTCTCCCAAATCCCCCAAAAAAATCCAAATAAAATACCCCAAATCCCCCCAAAAAATCCCAAATAAAATACCCCAAATCCCCCAAAAAAATCCCAAATAAATCCCCAAATCCCCAAACCAAATCAAATCCCCAAATCCAAATAAACCCCAAAAAATCCCAAAATAATCCCCAAATCAAAAATCCAAAATCCAATCCAAAAAATCCAAATAAAAATCCCCAATAAATCCATCCAAACCCAAAATCCCCAAAAATCCCCAAAATCCCCAAAAATCCCCCAAACAATCCTAAAATCCCAAAAATCCAATCAAATCCAAAATCCAACCAAAATCCCCAAAAATCCCCAAAGTCCCAATCCCCAAAAGATCCAAATAATCCCCAAATCCCCAAATCCCCAAAACCCCAAAAATCCCAATAAATCCCCAAATCCCAAAATCCCACAAACCAAAATCCCCAAAATCCAATCCCAAAAATCCCAAATCCCAAACCAAAACAAATCCCCATCCAAATCCAAATCCCCAAATCTGATAATCCCAATCCAAAAACCCAATCCAAAATCCCAATAATCCCCAATCCCAAATCCCCAACAACCAAATCCTTGATCCCCAATCCAATCCAAAATCCAAACCATCCCAATCCCAATCCAATCCCCAAATCCCAATTTAATCCCCAAATTTGCCCCAAATCCCCCGAATTTGCCCCAAAATCCCCCCGAATTTGCCCCAAAATCCCCGAATTTGCCCCAAAATCCCCCCGAATTTGCCCAAAATCCCCAATTGCCCAATCCCCAAATTTCCCAAAATCTCAATTTGCCCCAATCCCATTTGCCAACCCATTCCCAAAATCCCCAAATTTGCCCCAAAATCCCCAATTTGCCCCAAAATCCCCCCAGCCCCGACTCACCGAGCAGGCGGAAGATGAAATGCAGCTGCTCCTCCACGGTGGCCCCGGGGAACAGCGGCCGCCCCGTCACCATCTCGGAGAAAATGCAGCCCACGCCCCTGGGAACCCCAAAATATCCCAGAGTCACCCCAAAATATCCCCTGGGAACCCTAAAATACCCCAAAATATCCCAGAGTCACCCCAAAATATCCCCTGGGAAACCCCCGTCACCATCTCGGAGAAAATGCAGCCCACGCCCCTGGGAACCCCAAAATGGCTCAGAGTCACCCCAAAATATCCCCTGGGAACCCCAAAATATCCCCTGGGAACCCCAAAATATCCCAAAATATCCCCTGGGAACCCAAAATATCCCCCGGGAACCCCCGTCACCATCTCGGAGAAAATGCAGCCCACGCCCCTGGGAACCCCAAAATATCCCAAAATTACCCCAAAATATCCCCTGGGAACCCAAAAATATCCCAGAGTCACCCCAAAACATCCCCTGGGAACCCCAAAATATCCCAGAGTCACCCCAAAATATCCCCTGGGGAACCCCAAAATTACCCCAAAATATTCCCTGGGGAACCCCAAAATTACCCCAAAATATCCCCTGGGAACCCCAAAATATCCCAAAATATCCCCTGGGAACCCTAAAACATCCCAGAGTCACCCCAAAATATCCCAAAATATCCCCTGGGAACCCCCCGTCACCATCTCGGAGAAAATGCAGCCCACGCCCCTGGGAGCCCCAAAATAGCCCAGAGTCACCCCAAAATATCCCCTGGGAACCCCAAAATATCCCCTGGGAACCCCAAAATATCCCAAAATATCCCCTGGGAATCCAAAATATCCCAAAATATCCCAAAATATCCCAAAATATCCCCTGGGAGCCCCCCATCACCATCTTGGAGAAAATGCAGCCCACGCCCCTGGGAACCCCAAAATGGCTCAGAGTCACCTCAAAATATCCCAAAATATCCCAAAATTACCCCAAAATATCCCAAAATATCCCAGAGTCACCCCAAAATATCCCCTGGGAACCCCAAAATATCCCAAAATATTCCCTGGAAACCCAAAATATCCCCTGGGAACCCCCCGTCACCATCTTGGAGAAAATGCAGCCCACGCCCCTGGGAACCCCAAAATATCCCCTGGGAGCCCCAAAATATCCCAAAATATCCACGGGGAATCCCAAAATATCCCAAAGTCACCCCAAAACATCCCCTGGGAACCCCAAAATATCCCCTGGGAACCCAAAATATCCCAAAATATCCCCTGGGAACCCAAAATATCCCCTGGGAACCCAAAATATCCCAAAATATCCCCTGGGAAACCCCCGTCACCATCTCGGAGAAAATGCAGCCCACGCCCCTGGGAACCCCAAAATATCCCAGAGTCACCCCAAAATATCCCAAAATATCCCCTGGGAACCCCAAAATATCCCAGAGTCACCCCAAAATATCCCAAAACATCCCCTGGGAACCCCAAAATATCCCCTGGGAACCCAAAATATCGCAAAATGACCCCAAAATATCCCCTGGGAACCCCAAAATATCCCAAAATGTCCCAGAGTCACCCCAAAACATCCCCTGGGAACCCCAAAACATCCCAAAATGTCCCAGAGTCACCCCAAAATATCCCCTGGGAACCCCAAAACATCCCAAAATGTCCCAGAGTCACCCCAAAATATCCCCTGGGAACCCCAAAACATCCCAAAATGTCCCAGAGTAACCCCAAAATATTCCAAAATATCCCCTGGGAACCCCAAATCCCAAAATGACCCCCATGGGAAGCCCCAAAATCTGCCTTGGGACCCCCAAAACCCCCAGTAACCCCTCCCAGTAACCCCAGTAACCCATTCCCAGTAACCCCAGTAACCCATTCCCAGTAACCCCAGTGACCCCAGTAACCCCAGTGACCCATTCCCAGTCCCTCCCAGTGCTCCCAGTGCTCCCAGTAACGCACCACATGTCGATCTGGGTGCTGTACTCGGTGGAGCCCAGCAGGATGTGCCCCAGTGACCCATTCCCAGTAACCCCAGTGACCCATTCCCAGTAACACCAGTGACCCCAGTGACTCCAGTAACCCATTCCCAGTCCCTCCCAGTAACACCAGTGCTCCCAGTAACGCACCACATGTCGATCTGGGTGCTGTACTCGGTGGAGCCCAGCAGGATGTGCCCCAGTGACCCATTCCCAGTAACCCCAGTAACCCATTCCCAGTAACCCCAGTGACCCCAGTAACCCCAGTGACCCCTCCCAGTCCCTCCCAGTAACACCAGTGCTCCCAGTAACCCACCACATGTCGATCTGGGTGCTGTACTCGGTGGAGCCCAGCAGGATGTGCCCCAGTGACCCATTCCCAGTAACCCCAGTAACCCATTCCCAGTAACCCCAGTGACCCCAATGACCCCAGTAACCCATTCCCAGTCCCTCCCAGTGCTCCCAGTATCCCCAGTAACCCACCACATGTCGATCTGGGTGCTGTACTCGGTGGAGCCCAGCAGGATGTGCCCCAGTAACCCATTCCCAGTAACCCCAGTAACCCATTCCCAGTAACCCCAGTGACCCCAGTGACCCCAGTAACCCATTCCCAGTCCCTCCCAGTGCTCCCAGTATCCCCAGTAACCCACCACATGTCGATCTGGGTGCTGTACTTGGTGGAGCCCAGCAGGATGTGCCCCAGTAACCCATTCCCAGTAACCCCAGTAACCCATTCCCAGTAACCCCAGTGACCCCAGTAACCAGCCAGTAACCCATTCCCAGTAACCCCAGTAACCCAGTGACCCCAATGACCCCAGTAACCCATCTCCCAGTCCATCCCAGTGCTCCCAGTGCTCCCAGTAACGCACCACATGTCGATCTGGGTGCTGTACTCAGTGGAGCCCAGCAGGATGTGCCCCAGTAACCCATTCCCAGTAACCCCAGTAACCCATTCCCAGTAACCCCAGTGACCCCAATGACCCCAGTAACCCATTCCCAGTCCCTCCCAGTGCTCCCAGTGCTCCCAGTAACCCACCACATGTCGATCTGGGTGCTGTACTCGGTGGAGCCCAGCAGGATGTGCCCCAGTAACCCATTCCCAGTAACCCCAGTGACCCCAATGACCCCAGTAACCCATTCCCAGTCCCTCCCAGTCCATCCCAGTGCTCCCAGTAACGCACCACATGTCGATCTGGGTGCTGTACTCGGTGGAGCCCAGCAGGATGTGGGGCAAAAATGGGTCGGGGGAATAATGGGGCAAAAAATGGGGTTGGGGTAAAAATGGGGTTGAGGGGCAAAAATGGGTGGGGAATAATGTGGGGGTAAAAACGGGGTTGGGGGCAAAAAGGTCGGGGAATAATGGGGATTAGAGGGATTTGGGGGTAAAAATGGGTGGGGGGGTAAAAAATGGGGTTGGGGGCAAAAAATGGGGTTGGGGGAATAATGGGGGGGATTAGAGGGGATATGGGGGGGTAAAAAGTGGGGTTGGGGGCAAACAATGGGTGGGGGGGAAATAATGGGGGGATTGGGGCAAAATGGGTGGGGGATAATGCGATTGGGGGCAAAAAAATGGGGTTGGGGGCAAAAAGGGGCTGGGGGAATAATGGGGGCAAAATAGGTTGGGGCAAATGGGGTTGGGGGACAATGGGGGCAAATGGGGTTGGGGTAAAATGGGGTTGGGGTAAAAAATGGTCGGGGGAAGAATGAGGGGGTAAAATGTTGGGGGTAAAATGGGTTGGGGGCAAAAATGGGTGGGGGTAAAAATGCTAGAGGGCAAAAGGGGGTTGGGAGAATGGGGGGATTAGAGGGGATTGGGAATTTTTGGGTTCCTAGGCAGTTTTGGGTGCCCACACAGACTTTGGGTGCCCAGGGCAGTTTTTGGGGTTCCCACTCAGATTTTTGGGGTGCCCAGGGCAGTTTTTGGGGTTCCCACACAGATTTTTGGGGTGCCAGGGCAGTTTTTGGGGTTCCCAGGGCAATTTTTGGGTTCCCAGGGCAGTTTTTGGGGTTCCCAGGGCAGTTTTTGGGGTGCCCTGACCAAAATCTGCCAGCTTGAGCTTCCTGTGGATGCTGAGAAAAGCCTGGGGGGGTTTTATGGGTTTTTGGGGTTCCCAGAGAGATTTTTGGGGTGCCCAGGGCAGTTTTTGGGGTTCCCACACAGATTTTTGGGGTTCCCAGGGCAGTTTTTGGGGGTCCCAGGGCAGGTTTTGGGGTTCCAGGGCAGTTTTTGGGGTGCCCTGACCGAAATCTGCCAGCTTGACCTGAGCAGGGCCTGGGGAGTTTTAGGGGTTTCTGGGGGTCCCAGGGCAGTTTTGGGGTTCCCAGGGCAGTTTTTGGGGTTCCCAGAGAAGTTTTTGGGGGTTCCCAGAAAAGTTTTGGGGTCCCACACAGATTTTTGGGGTGCCCTGACCGAAATCTGCCAGCTTGAGCTCCCTGTTGTGGCTGAGCAGCTCCTGGGGGGTTTTATGGGGTCCTGGGGTGGTTTTGGGGGAATTTTGGGGTTCCCAGGACAGTTTTTGGGGTTCCAGGGCAGATTTTTGGGGTTCCCACACAGATTTTTGGGGTGCCCTGACCGAAATCTGCCAGCTTGAGGTCCCCCCGGCGGCTGAGCAGGAGGTTTTGGGGTTTCAGGTCCCGGTGTAGAACCTTGTGCCGGTGGCAGAAGGCGAGACCCCGCAGCAGCTGGAACAGGAACAGCTGCCCCCCAAAAAATGGGGGGTGGGACCCTCGGGGTCACCCCAAAATCCCCCAAAAAATCCCCCTAAATCCCCAAAAAATCCCTCCAAAATTCCTCCCAAAATTCCCCCAAAATTCCTCCCAAAATCCCCCCAAAATTGGGATTGGGATCCTCAGGGTGACCCCAAAATCCCCAAAAAATCCCCCCAAAATTCCTCCCAAAATTCCCCCAAAATTGGGATCGGGACCCTCGGGGGTTACCCCAAAATCCCAAAAAAATCCCCCCAAAATAGGCCTCAAAATCCCCCCAAATTTCCCCAAAAAATCGGGGTGGGACCCTCGGGGTGACCCCAAAATCCCCAAAAAATCCCCCCAAAGTCCCCAAAAAATCCCCGCAAAATTCCTCCCAAATTCCCTCCCAAAATTGGGGTTGGGACCCCCAGGGTGACCCCAAAACCCCCAAAAAATCCCCCCAAAATTCCTCCCAAAATTCCCCCCAAAATTGGGGTTGGGACCCCCAGGGTGACCCCAAAATCCCCAAAAAATTCCCCCAAAATCCCCAAAAAATCCCCCCAAAATTCCTCCCAAAATTCCCCCCAAAACTGGGATTGGGATGCTCGGAGGTGACCCCAAAATCCCCAAAAAATCTCCCCAAAATCCCTCAAATTCCCCCCCCAAATCCCCCAAATCCCTCCAAAAATCCCCCCAAAATCCCCCCAAATCACCAAAATCCCAAAAAAAATCCCCAAAAATCCCCCTCAAACCTCTTCTGACCCCTCAATCCCCCAAAATCCTCCCCAAAATCCCCCCTCAAATCCCCCCAAAATCCCCCCCAAAATCCCCCCAAATCACCAAAATCCTGAAAAAAATCCCCAAAAATCCCCCTCAAACCTCTTCAAATCCCAATCCTAAAATCCCTCTCAAATCCCAAATCCTCCAAAATCCCCCAAAATCCCCAAATCCCTCCAAAATCCCCAAAACTCCCTCAAATTTCCCTCCCAACCCCAAAATCCTCCCAAAATCCAAATCCCCAAAATCCCCTCCAAAATTGTCAACCTCTAACCCTCAAATCCCAAATCCCAAAATCCCCCCAAAATCCCCAAAATCCCTCCAAACCTCACAAAATCCCCAAAATCCACCCAAATCACCAAATCTCTGACAACCAAATCCCCAAAAATCCCACCTCAAATCCTCTTAGGATCCCCTAAAATCCTCAAATATCCCCAAATTCACCATCCCCAAATCCACCCAAATCCCAATCCAAATCTCTCCCAAATCCCAAAATCCCCAAATCCCAAATCCAAATCCACCCAAAATCCAACCTCAAACCTCTACCTCAAATCCCAATCAAAATCCCCTAAATCCATCCCAAATCCCCAAATCCCCCAATCCCCAAATCTCCCAAAATCGTGTCAATTTGCAGTGAATTTTGTGGTGAATTTGGGGTGAATTTTGGGGTGAGTTTGGGGTGAATTTGGGGTGAATTTGGTGTGAATTTGGGGTGAGTTTGGGGTGAATTTGGTGTAAATTTGTGCTGAGTTTGGGGTGAATTTGGGGTGAATTTGGTCTGAATTTTGTGGTGAATTTGGGGTGAATTTGGAGCATTTTGGTGTAAATTTGTGGTGAGTTTTGTGGTGAATTTGGGCTGAGTTTGGGGTGAATTTGGGATGAACTTTGGGGTGAATTCGGGGTGAATTTGGTGTAAATTTGAGGTGAGTTTGTGGTGAATTTTGGGGTAAATTTGAGGTGAATTTTGGGGTGAATTTGTGGCAAATTTGGGGTGAATTTGGTGTAAATTTGTGGTAAATTTTGGGTGAATTTGGTGTGAATTTGGTGTGAATTTGGGGTGAATTTGGGGTGAATTTGGGGTGAATTTTGGGGTGAATTTGGTGTAAATTTGTGCTGAGTTTGGGGTCAATTTTGGGTGAATTTGGTGTAAATTTGTGCTGAGTTGGGGTGAATTTTGGGTGAATTTGTTGTAAATTTGGGGTGAATTTTGGGTGAATTTTGGGATGAATTTGTTGTAAATTTGGGGTGAATTTGTTGTAAATTTGTGGTGAATTTGGGTGAATTTTGGGGTGAATTTGTTGTAAATTTTGGGTGAATTTTGGGTGAATTTTGAGGTGAATTTGTTGTAAATTTGGGGGAATTTGTTGTAAATTTGTTGTAAATTTGGGGTGAATTTTGCTGTAAATTTGGGATGAATTTTGTTGTAAATTTTGGGTGAATTTGGTGTAAATTTGTTGTAAATTTGTTGTAAATTTGGGGTGAATTTGGTGTAAATTTGGGGTGAATTTGTTGTAAATTTGTTGTAAATTTGGGGTGAATTTTTGGGTGAATTTTGGGATGAATTTGTTGTAAATTTGGGGTGAATTTGTTGTAAATTTGTTGTGAATTTTGTTGTAAATTTGTTGTAAATTTGTTGTAAATTTGGGGTGAATTTGGTGTAAATTTGGGGTGAATTTGGGGCTCCTCTGGGGGTTTTGGGGCTCACCAGGTACTCGAAGACCAGCGTGAGGCACTGCGGCGTGTGCACGATGTCGTGCAGCGTCACCACGTTGGCGTGCTTGAGGTCCCGCAGCAGGGACACTGCGGGGACAGGGGACACGTGGGGGACACCAGGGGGACACAGTGTCCCCAATGTCCCCACTCTGTCCCCATGTCTGTCCCCATGTCCCCTACCCTGCCGGATGGCCGTGCAGTGTCCCCAGTCTGTCCCCAATGTCCCCATGTCCCCAGTGTCTCCAATGTCCCCAATGTCCCCAGTGTCCCCAATGTCCCCAGTGTCCCCAATGTCCCATGTCCCCAGTGTCCCCAATGTCCCCAATGTCCCCATGTCCCCAGTGTCCCCAATGTCCCCAGTGTCCCCAGTGTCCCCAATGTCCCCATGTCCCCAGTGTCCCCAATGTCCCCAGAGTCCC
Organism: Muscicapa striata striata; assembly: GCA_030060385.1. Lineage (NCBI taxonomy): Eukaryota > Metazoa > Chordata > Aves > Passeriformes > Muscicapidae > Muscicapa > Muscicapa striata. The sequence goes on from JAREIS010000821.1 coordinate 16,435, forward strand.
CAGTGTCCCCAATGTCCCCAATGTCCCCAGTGTCCCCAGTGTCCCCATGTCCCCAGTGTCCCCAATGTCCCCATGTCCCCAATGTCCCCAATGTCCCCAATGTCCCCAGTGTCCCCTCACTGTCCCCAATGTCCCCAGTGTCCCCAGTGTCCCCAATGTCCCCAATGTCCTCAATATCCCATGTCCCCAGTGTCCCCAGTGTCCCCAGTGTCCCCAATGTCCCCAGTGTCCCCAGTGTCCCCTCACTGTCCCCAATGTCCCCAGTGTCCCCAGTGTCCCCACTGTCCCCAATGTCCCCAGTGTCCCCTCACTGTCCCCAATGTCCCCAGTGTCCCCAGTGTCCCCTCACTGTCCCCAGTGTCCCCAGTGTCCCCTACCCTCCCTGATGGCCGTGCAGGGCGCCCCCTCCTCGTGCTCCAGCCGGATTTCCTTCAGCGCCACCAGGTTCTGTGTCCCCAGTGTCCCCATGTCCCCACTGTCCCCAGTGTCCCCAATGTCCCCTCACTGTCCCCAGTGTCCCCACTGTCCCCTCACTGTCCCCAGTGTCCCCTCACTGTCCCCAGTGTCCCCACTGTCCCCTACCCTCCCTGATGGCCGTGCAGGGCGCCCCCTCCTCGTGCTCCAGCCGGATTTCCTTCAGCGCCACCAGGTTCTGTGTCCCCAGTGTCCCCATTGTCCCCAATGTCCCCAATGTCCCCAGTGTCCCCTCACTGTCCCCAGTGTCCCCATTGTCCCCAGTGTCCCCTACCCTCCCTGATGGCCGTGCAGGGCGCCCCCTCCTCGTGCTCCAGCCGGATTTCCTTCAGCGCCACCAGGTTCTCGGTCAGTTTGCTGCGGCCCTTGTACACCGTGGCGTAGGTGCCCTGGGGACAGCAGGGACATGGGGACATCAGGGACAGCAGGGACATCAGGGACATCAGGGACAGCAGGGACAGCAGGGACACGGGGACAGGGACATGGGGACATGGGGACAGCAGGGACAGGGACATGGGGACAGCAGGTTCTCGGTCAGTTTGCTGCGGCCCTTGTACACTGTGGCGTAGGTGCCCTGGGGACAGCAGGGACATGGGGACATCAGGGACAGCAGGGACAACAGGGACAGCAGGGACACGGGGACAGGGACATGGGGACATGGGGACATGCAGGGACACAGGGACACAGGGACAGAGACATGGGGACAGCAGGTTCTCGGTCAGTTTGCTGCGGCCCTTGTACACCGTAGGTGCCCTGGGGACAGCAGGGACATGGGGACATCAGGGACAGCAGGGACATCAGGGACATGGGGACAATGGGGACAGCAGGGACACAGGGACATCAGGGACACGGGGACATGGGGACAATGGGGACAGCAGGGACACAGGGACATCAGGGGACACGGGGACACGGGGACATGGGGACAGCAGGGACAGCAGGGGACATCAGGGACAGCAGGGACACGGGGACAGGGACATGGGGACATCAGGGACACGGGGACAGGGACATGGGGACAATGGGGACAGCAGGGACACAGGGACATCAGGGACACAAGGACATGGGGACACAGGGACAGTGGGGACATGGGGACATGGGGACAGCAGGGACAGCAGGGACACAGGGACATCAGGGACACGGGGACATGGGGACACAGGGACAGTGGGGACATGGGGACAGCAGGGACAGAAGGGACACAGGGACACAGGGACATGGGGACAGCAGGGACACGGGGACAGCAGGGACATGGGGACAGCAGGGACATGGGGACAGTGGGGACATCCCAGACATGGCGGGACAGAAAAACACGGGGACACGGAGGGGACACGGGGGACACAGGGGGACACTGAGGGGACACTGAGGGGACACAGAGGGGACACAGGTGACCTCACCTCTCCCAGTTTGTCCAGTTTGACGTAGGTCTCCAACTTCCCGAAACCGATCTCAGACTGGAGAGAGAGGGGGGAAGGTTACTGGGAGAACTGGGAGGGGGTTACTGGGAGAACTGGGAGGGGTTACTGGGAGAACTGGGAGGGGGTTACTGGGAGAACTGGGAGGGGTTACTGGGAGAACTGGGAGCTGTTACTGGGAGAACTGGGAGGGGTCACTGTGGGGGGTTATCCCAGCCCCTCCCACTCTCTATTGGCTCATACTGGTCTACACTGGTCCATACTGGTCTATGCTGGTCTACACTGGTCTATACTGGTTTATACTGGTCTGTACTGGTCTGTACTGGTTTATACTGGCCCATACTGGTCTATACTGGTCCATACTGGTTTATACTGGTCCATACTGGTCCGTACTGGTCTATACTGGTCCATACTGCTCTATACTGGCCCATACTGGCCTATACTGGTCTATACTGGTCTGTACTGGTTTATACTGGCCCATACTGGTTTATACTGGTCCATACTGGTCCGTACTGGTCTATACTGGCCCATACTGGCCCATACTGGCCCATACTGGTCTATACTAGTCTGTACTGGTTTATACTGGCCCATACTGGCCCATACTGGTCTATACTGATTCATACTGGCCCATACTGGTTTATACTGGCCCATACTGGCCCATACTGGCCCATATTGGTCTATACTGGCCCATACTGGTCTATACTGGTCTGTACTGGTCCATACTGGCCCATACTGGTTTACACTGGTCCATACTGGTTTATACTGGTTTATACTGGTCCGTACCAGGGAGACGCGGCGCAGGCGGCGGCTCAGCGGCCCCGGCAGCCCCAGCCCCCCCTCGGGCAGGCGAGTGTCAGCGGGGAGGGAGAGACGCTTGGTGACATCCTGGGGACACAGGGGGACACAGAGGGGACAGCGGTGACACACCTGGTGACACCTCCCAGTCTCTTTCTGTCCCCTCCCAGTCCCCCCCAGTCCCTCCCAGTCCCCCCAGTTCCCCATTCCCAGTATGCCCAGTCTCACCTGGCAGGCGCTGTGCCCCATTCCCAGTCCCTCCCAGTCCCTCCCAGTCCCTCCCAGTTTCCCCAGTTACCATTCCCAGTATTCCCAGTATGCCCAGTCTCACCTGGCAGGCGCTGTGCCCCATTCCCAGTTTCCCCAGTTACCATTCCCAGTATTCCCAGTATGCCCAGTCTCACCTGGCAGGCGCTGAGCAGTTACCATTCCCAGTTACCATTCCCAGTCCCAGTTCCCAGTTTGCCCAGTCATTCACCAGTCTCACCTGGCAGGCGCGTGCCCCATTCCCAGTGCCCCATTCCCAGTACCCCAGTATGCCCAGTCTCACCTGGCAGGCGTTTGCCCCATTCCCAGTGCTCCCAGTTTCCCCAGTTACCATTCCCAGTCTCACCTGGCAGGCGCTGTGCCCCATTCCCAGTCCCTCCCAGTTTCCCCAGTTACCATTCCCAGTATCCCCAGTTACCATTCCCAGTCTCACCTGGCAGGCGCTGTGCCCCATTCCCAGTCCCTCCCAGTCCCTCCCAGTCCCTCCCAGTATCCCCAGTTTCCCCAGTCTCACCTGGCAGGCGCTGTGCCCCATTCCCAGTATCCCCAGTTACCATTCCCAGTTTCCCCAGTCTCACCTGGCAGGCGCTGTGCCCCATTCCCAGTCCCTCCCAGTATCCCCAGTTACCATTCCCAGTTTGCCCAGTCTCACCTGGCAGGCGCTGTGCCCCATTCCCAGTGCTCCCAGTATCCCCAGTTACCATTCCCAGTATCCCCAGTTTGCCCAGTCTCACCTGGCAGGCGCTGTGGCGCGGGTGCTGCCGCAGCCTCACGGGTGTCCCAGTGCTCCCAGTGCTCCCAGTATCCCCAGTTACCATTCCCAGTCTCACCTGGCAGGCGCTGTGCCCCATTCCCAGTCCCTCCCAGTCCCTCCCAGTCCCTCCCAGTATCCCCAGTTACCATTCCCAGTCTCACCTGGCAGGCGCTGTGCCCCATTCCCAGTCCCTCCCAGTCCCTCCCAGTCCCTCCCAGTATTCCCAGTATTCCCAGTTTCCCCAGTTACCATTCCCAGTATCCCCAGTATGCCCAGTCTCACCTGGCAGGCGCTGTGCCCCATTCCCAGTCCCTCCCAGTCCCTCCCAGTCCCTCCCAGTCCCTCCCAGTATCCCCAGTTTGCCCAGTCTCACCTGGCAGGCGCTGTGGCGCGGGTGCTGCCGCAGCCTCACGGGTGACGTCACTTCCTCTGAGGATGTCCCCGAGGGGGGGTCGCTCTCCCCGTCCGAGCCCATGCGCGCCTCGTCCCCCCCGGCCTCTGGGGGCACAGCGGCCGCTCAGGGACCCCCGAACACGGCCCGAAATTACCCCAAAGAGCCCCAAAATAACCCCAAAATTACCCCCAAAATAACCCCAAAATTACCCCAAAATAACCCCAAAATTACCCCAAAATTACCCCGAAATTACCCCAAAATAACCCCAAAACACAGCCCAGAATGACCCCAAAGAGCCCCAAAATACCCCAAAATGACCCCAAAATACCCCAAAACACAGCCCAGAATGACCCCAAAGAGCCCCAAAATAATCCCAAAATTACCCCAAAATAACCCCAAAATACAACCCAAAATAACCCCAAAGAACCCCAAAATAACAAAAAAACCCAAAATAACCCCCAAAAACCAACCCAAAATAATCCCAAAGGACCCCAAAAAAACCCCCCAAAAAAACCCAAAATAACCCCCAAAACCAACCCAAAATAATCCCAAAGGACCCCAAAATAACCCCCAAAAAAACCCAAAATAACCCCCAAAAACCAACCCAAAATAATCCCAAAGAACCCCAAAATAACCCCAAAATACCCCCAAAACACAACCCAAAATTACCCCCAAAGGACCCCAAAATAATCCCAAAACACGACCCAGAATGACCCCAAAATAACCCCAAAATAACCCCAAAATAACCCCCAAGGACCCCAAAATAACCCCAAAATTACCCCAAAATTACCCCAAAACACCCCAAAATAACCCCAAAATAACCCCAAACATCCCCCAAAATAACCCCAAAACACAACCCAAAATTACCCCAAAGAGCCCCAAAATAACCCCAAAGAACCCCAAAATAACCCCCAAAAACAACCCAAAATAACCCCAAAATAAACCCAAAAAAACCCCCAAAAACCCCCCAAAAACCCCAAACCCCCAAAAACCCCAAAATATGCCCAAACCCCCAAAACATCCCCCCTGCAAAAAACCAAAAAAAAAGAGCCCCAAAACATCCCCCCCAAAAAATCCCCAAAACCCCAAATCCCCAAAACATCCCCCCCAAAAAATCCCCAAAACCCCAAATCCCCAAAACATCCCCCCCAAAAAATCCCCAAAACCCCAAACCCCCAAGACCTCCAAATGTCCCCAAAATCCCCAAAACCCAAGACCCCAAAATCCCCAAAAATCCCAAAACTAACCCCAAAACTCCCCAAAATCATCCCCAAACCCCAAAACCCCCAAAATCCTAAACCCCAAATCCCCAAAATCCACCAAAAATCCCAAAACCCCAAAACCCCAAAACCCCAAAAGCCAAGACCCCCAAATGTCCCCAAATGTCCCCAAAGGACCCCAATAACCCAAGGACCCCAAGTCCCCAAGAGCCCCAAAATGTCCCAAGGTCCCAAAGGCCCCAAAGACCCCAAACCCAAGACCCCCAATGTCCCCAAGACCCAAAATGTCCAAACACCTCAATCCCCAAAGTCCCAAAGGCCCCCAAACCCAAGGACCCCCAATGTCCCAAAGCCCAAATTCCCCAAAGTCCCAAACCAAGGACCCCAATCCAAAGACCCCAATCCCCAAAGCCCCAAAATCCCCAAGGAGCCCAATGTCCCAAGCCACAGGGACCCCCAATGTCCCCAAGGAGCCCCAAAATGTCCCCAAGGAGCCCCAAAATGTCCCCAAAGGTCCCCAAGGGACCCCCCAAACTCACAGGGACCCCCCAATGTCCCCAAGGAGCCCCAAAATGTCCCCAAAAGTCCCCAAATTGTGCCGCCCCCTCCCTCTGGGGACAGAGAGGTGACACGGGGACAGTGAGGGGGGGAGGGGCGCTGGGGACAGGGGGTGGCACCTGGGGTGGGGGAGGGGACACGGGGACAGGTGGTGGCACCTGGGGGGACACAGGGACAGGGGACAGGGACAGATGGACGGACACGGGGGGGCCCTGGGGACAGATGGGGACACGGGGGGGGGGCACGGAAGGGACAGCACAGGGACCCCGCGGCTCTTAAAGGGGCCGCGTCCTGATGGGGGGGGTGTTAAAGGGACAGGCGCCCCGAAATTGTGTCACCTGGCTTCTTAAAGGGACAGGCACCCTTTTAAAGGGCCAGGCACCCCAAAACTGTGTCCCTTGACTTCTTAAAGGAACAGGGACCCCAAAACTGTGTCCCTTGACTTCTTAAAGGAACAGGCATCCCAAAATTGTGTCTCTTGGCTTCTTAAAGGGACAGGCACCCTCTTAAAGGGACAGGTAACCCCTTAAAGGGACAGCGACCCTCTTAAAGGGACAGGCACTCTATAAAAGGGACAGGTTACCCCAAAATTGTGTCCCCTGGCTTCTTAAAGGGACAGGGACCCCAAAATTGTGTCCCCTGACTTTTTAAAGGGACAAGCATCCTCTTAAAGGGACAGGTACCCTCTTAAAGGGACAGGTAACCCCTTAAAGGGACAGCGACCCTCTTAAAGGGACAGGCACTCTATAAAAGGGACAGGTTACCCCAAAATTGTGTCCCTAAAGGGACAGGCACCCCAAAACTGTGTCCTTTTGACTTTTTAAAGGGACATGCACCCCAAAATTGTGCCTCTTGACTTTTTAAAGGGACAGGCACTCCTTAAAGGCACATTGTGCCTCTTGGACATGTTAAAGGGACAGCGACCCTCTTAAAGGGACAGGCACCCTATAAAAGGGACAGGTTACCCCTTAAAGGGACAGCGACCCTCTTAAAGGAACAGGCACTCTATAAAAGGGACCGGTTACCTCTTAAAGGGACAGGCACCCCAAAACTGCGTCCCCTGGCTTCTTAAAGGGACAGGGACCCCAAAACTGTGCCCCCAGCTTCTTAAAGGGACAAGTACCCCATTAAAGGGACAGGTACCCTCTTAAAGGGCCAGGTGCCCCCTCAATCTCCCTCCCGCCACCCCCAAAGCTTTTAAAGGGCCAGGCACCCCCAACCCCCCCCGCCTACTCCAGAGGGGCGGAGCTCGCTCGGAGGGGGCGGGGCTCCCCTTAAAGGGCCAGCGCTCACCGCTGTCGCTGGCGGGGCCGTCGCGGGGGTCCCCCAGGCCCTTGTCGGGGGCGCGGCCCCCCCGCAGCGTCATGGAGAGCTGGCGCTTGATCTTCTTCATCCGGTCCATGGCCCAGCCCTGGGGGGCGGCACCGAGCACAGCTGGCCACAGCTGGCCACAGCTGGCAACACCTGGGCACCCCCCCCTGAGCACCTGGGGCACAGCTGGGGCTCACCCCGAACGCCGCTGGGGCCCCACCCGGCACATCTGGATGCACCCGCAACATCTGGCCCCGCTCGGCACAGCAGGGCACACAAGGGGCACAGCTGGAGCCCACCCAGAACATCTGGGCACACCTGGAGCCCACCCTGCACACCTGGACCCGCTCTGCACACCTGGATTCACCCAGAACATCTGGGCACAGCTGGAGTCCACCCTGCACAGCTGGATTCACCCAGAACACCTGGGCACACCTGGAGCCCACCCTGCACACCTGGATTCACTCAGAACACCTGCGCACATCTGGAGCCCACCCTGCACACCTGGATTCACCCAGAACACCCGGGCACACCTGGATCCCACCCTGCACACCTGGATTCACCCAGAACACCTGGGCACACCTGGAGCCCACCCTGCACACCTGGATTCACCCAGAACACCTGGGCACACCTGGAGCTCACCCTGCACACCTGGATTCACCCACAACACCCGGGCACACCTGGAGTCCACCCTGCACACCTGGATTCACCCAGAACACCTGAGCACATCTGGAGCCCACCCTGCACACCTGGATTCACTCAGAACATCTGGGCACACCTGGAGCCCACCCTGCACACCTGGACCCGCTCTGCACACTTGGGATTCCCCCTGTAAACCGGGGCACACCTGGGACCCCCCCTGCACATCTGGGCACACCTGGAGCCCACCCTGCACACCTGGGCCCCTCCTGCACACCTGGGCTCGCCCTGCACATCTGGGCACACCTGGATTCACCCAGAACACCTGGGCACACCTGGAGCCCACCCTGCACACCTGGGAACCCCCCCCCGGTAACCCCCCCCCCCGCTGCCGCCGCGCGTGGCCCAGGGGGGCGCGGCCTCCCCTCCCCTCCCCCCCCTCCCGCTGCCCTCACAGAGGCGGGGCCGCGCCGCGCGCTCCCGGTGGCTCCCGGGGGGTTCCCGGCGCGTTCCCGGCGCGTTCCCGTTACCGGCTCAGCGGCGCGGCGCCTCCCAGAAATCCTCGGCCATGGCGGGGCCGGGCCCGACCCCGCGGGCGGCTCCGGTGGGGCCGGGCCGGGCCGGGCCGGGCGGGAGCGGCGGGAGCGGCGGCGGCGGCGGCGGCGCAAGATGGCGGCGGGGGCGGAGCCGGGTGACGTCAGAGCGAGGGCGGGGCGAGGCGCTGGGGGCAGGGCGAGGAGCCGGGTGACGTCAGCGTGAGGGGCGGGAAAACGAGCTGGAGGGGCGGGGCTGAGAGCAGAGTGATGTCAGCGCAAAAGGCGGGAAAACGCGCTGGAGGGGCGGGGCTAAGCAGCGGGTGACGTCATAGCAAAAGGCGGGGAACGTAATAGAGGGGCGGGGCTAAGAGCTGGGTGACGTCAGCACAAAAGGCGGGAAAGGAGAGGTGATGGAGAGGGAGGAAAGGGGGCGGGGTCTATGAGGCCACGCCCCCAGCGATGGGGAGGGGCTCAGGGGGGTGGGGGATGGTCGGGATTCCCCCAAACTCCCCTCTGGGGATGCCCAGCCCCAGTGACGTCACAGGCGGCCCAAAAGAGGCTCCGCCCCCTTTTTTGGGGGGAGGGGGGACTGGGCTCCAAGGTTACACCTGGTTTACTCCACATATGAGGGGGCTGCTCCCAGGTTACTCCAGTGCTACTCAGGGGTTACTCCAGCGTCAGGAATGAGGTGCTCCAGGGTTACTCAGGGGTTACTCAAGGGCAGGTTACTCAGGGCTTACTCAGGGCTTACTCTGAGTTTACCCAAGGGTTACTCCATCACTGCCCTGCAGTTGCTCCGTGCTTACTCTGAATTTATCTCCAGGATTACTCCAAGGTTACTCCAGGGTTACTCTGAGATCACTCTGGGTACTCTAGGATTACTCTGCTGTTACTCCACAGATAGTCCTGCTACTCCAGGGTTACTCCAGGGATACTCCTGGTACTCCAGGGTTACTCAGAGGACACACCCCCCACCGCTCACACAGCCCTCACAATTTACTCATTAACTACTCCGCGATTACTCCGAGGTTCTCCAGGTTTACTCCAAGGTCACTCTGAAATTATTTTGGGTACTCAAGGGTTACTCCAGTGTTACTCTGAGGTTATTTTGGGTATTCCATAATTACAATACAGTTACTCCAGGGATACTCCTGGTACTCCAGGGTTACTCACAGGACACACCCCCCACCGCTGACAAGGCCCTCACAATTTACTCATAAATGACTCTGGGGTTACTCCGAGGTTCTCCAGAGTTGATCCAGAATCCCTCTGGCTACTCCAAGATTACTCCAGTTACTCTGAGGTTATTCTGTGTACTCCAGGGTTACTCACAGCACACTAGCTGACAGGGCCCTCACAGTTCACACATAAACTACTCCAGGATTACTCTGAGGTTCTCTGGAGTTACTCCAGGGCCAGGCTGGGTACTCCAGGGTTACTCCAAGGTTACTCTGGGGTTACTCCTGGGTCAGGCTGGGTACTCCAGGGATACTCCAAGGTTACCCCAGGATTACTCTGAGGTTCTCCTGGGTTACTCCAGGGTCAGGCTGCGTGCTCCAGGGGTAATCCAAGGTTACTCCTGGGTTACTCCAGGGTCAGGCTACTCCAGGGATACTCCAAGGTTACTCCAGGGTTACTCTGAGGTTCTCTGGAGTTACGCCAGGGTCAGGCTGTGTACTCCAGGGTTACTCCAGGGTTACTCCAGGGTTACTCGGGGTTACTCCAAGGTTACTCCGAGCTCCCTCCCCTGTGCCCTACCCCCCCCCCCGACCCCACCAGGCACACACATCACTCCGAGCTCGATATAAAATCCGCTTTACTCCGCCTTTACTCCAGGTGCGCGAGCCCCTCAGGTGCCGGGGGGGTCCTGCAGCCCCTGCAGCTCCCGCAGGCCCTGGGGGGGAGGGGCAGAGCGTTGTGGGCGGGGCCCGCGGGGGAGGGGGCGTGGCCGGGGGAGGGGGCGGGGTTACCTCCAGCACCAATCGGATGTGAGCGCGGATCTTGGCCCCGTCGCGCGTCAGGGAATCGCTGAGCCTGCAAGGGGCGGGGCCAGAGTGGGCGTGGCTTCTGGGAGGGTGGGGTGGCCTGGTGATTGGCAGGGTGAGGCCACGCCTTTTTGGGGCATAAGGGTGGGGCGTGGATGCCTTTTATGGTGTGGGTGTGGCCTTGGTAGTGTGGGCGTGGCCTAATGAATAACATTCCTTTTTTGGCCATGGGGTGGGGATGTGATTTCCTTTTATGGTGTGGGCGTGGTCTCGGCAGTGTGGGCGTGGCCTAATGAATGACACTCCATTTTTGGTCATAGACTGGGGGTGGAATTTCCTTTTATGGTGTGGGCGTGGCCTAATAACATTCCTTTTTTGGTCATGGGGTGGGTATTTGGCTTCCTTTTATGGAGTGGGTGTGGCTTGGATTGTGTGGGCGTGGTCTGATAGCTGGAACTCCTTTTTTGGCCATGGTGATGTGATTTCCTTTTATGGTGTGGGCGTGGCCAAAGGGGCGTGGTTTCCCACTGGGGCCTCCTCTTCCTTAGGTAAGTGCAAAGGGGATGTGGCCTAAAAAGGGCGTGGTCAGGTGAGAACCGCCCACCCCAAAGGCAGCTGGGATGGGGCGTGGGGGGGCGTGGCTCAATGGGTGTGGCCCAAAAAGGGGTGTGGCCTGTGAGAATGGGGGTGTGGCTAAATGGGTGTGGCCCAAAAACAGGTGTGGCCTGCAAGAATAGGGGTGTGGCTCAATGGGTGTGGCCCAAAATGGGGTGTGACCCAAAGGGAGTGTGGCCCAAAAAGGGGTGTGGTCCAAAAAAGGGTGTGGTCCAAAAGGGGGTGTGGCTCAATGTCTGTGGCCCAAAAAGGGGTGTGGCCCAAAAAGAGGGTGTGGCCTGTGAAAATGGATGTGGCCCCAAACGGGGTGTGGCTGCAATAATGGGGGCATGGCTCAATGGGTGTGACCAGGGGATGAGGGTGCCTCAATGCCCAGCACCCATAGCTGCGCCATGGGTGAGTGGGCGTGGCCGGGGCGTGGCCAGGGGGCGTGGCCAGGGGGATGAGCGTGCCTCAATGCCCAGCACCCATAGCTGCGCCATGGGGGAGTGGGCGTGGCCGGGGCGTGGCCAGGGGGCGTGGCCAGGGGGATGAGCACGCCTCAATGCCCAGCACCCATAGCTGCGCCATGGGGGGCGTGGCCGGGGGCGTGGCCAGGGGGCCAGGGCGTGGCATGGGGGATGAGCGTGCCTCAATGCCCAGCACCCACAGCTGCACCATGGGGGAGTGGGCGTGGGGGTGGGCGTGGCCGTGGCCAGTGGGCGTGGCCGGGCTCTCTCACCTCTGCAGGAGGCAGCTGCGGCGCTCCAGGTGCCGAAGGGCCTCGGGCAGCGTCAGCTCCGCGAAGAACCCGAAGCCCAGAGCCACGAACACGCGCCGGGGGTCCGGGCTGGGGGCGGGGCAGCGACAAAAGGGGCTCAGGGTGGGGCTGCAGCAGCCGGGGCAGCAAATTTCGGGGATCAATGAGGGGTTAGGGGAGCCCAAAGGGAATTTTGGGGGGGGTTCTCAGCTATTTGGGGGGGGTCCTAAAAGGGAATTGGGGTCTCCAAATAATCTCAGGCTGGTCCTGAGGAGTTTTGGGGTCACTCAGGGAAGTTCTGGGGTCCCTGCAGTGCTCAAGGGGTGGTTTGGGGGTCTCAGGAGGTTTTTGGGGTCCCTGCAGTGCTCAAGGGGTGGTTTGGGGGCTCTGAGGAGGTTTTGGGGGTCTCAGGAGGTTTTGGGGTCCTGCAGTGCTCAAGGGGTGGTTTGGGGGTCTGAAGAGGTTTTGGGGGTCTCAGGAGGTTTTTGGGGTCCCTGCAATGCTCAAGGGTGGTTTGGGGGCTCTGGGGAGGTTTTGGGGGGGTCTCAGGAGGTTTTGGGGGTCCCCGCAGTGCTCAAGGGGCGGTTTTGGGGGGGCTCTGAGGAGGTTTTGGGGGGTCTCAGAAGGTTTTGGGGGTGTCTCAGGAGGTTTTTGGGGTTCTCAGGAGGTTTTGGTGGGTCTCAGGAGGTTTTTGGGGGTTCTCAGGAGGATTTTGGGGTGTCTCAGGAGGTTTTGGGGGTTCTCAGGAGGTTTTGGGGGTCTCAGGAAATTTTGGGGGTCTCAGGAAATTTTGGGGTGTCTCAGGAGGTTTCTGGGGTGTCTCAGGAGGTTTTTCTCAGGAGGTTTTGGGGGTCTCAGGAGGTTTTGGGGTTCTCAGGAGGTTTTGGGGTCTCAGGAGGTTTTTGGGGGGTCTCAGGAGGTTTTTGGGGTGTCTCAGGAGGTTTTTGTCTCAGGAGGTGTCTCAGGAGGTTTTGGGGGTTCTCAGGAGGTTTTGGGGGGTCTCAGGAGATTTTGGGGGTGTCTCAGGAGATTTTGGGGGTTCTCAGGAGGTTTTGGGGTGTCTCAGGAGGTTTTTGGGGGTTCTCAGGAGGTTTTGGGGGTTCTCAGGAGGATTTTGGGGTGTCTCAGGAGGTTTTGGGGGTTCTCAGGAGGTTTTTGGGGTGTCTCAGGAGGTTTTTGGGGTCCCACCCCCACTCACATTTCGGCGCTGACGAAGAAATTGCAGCCGAGATCCACCTGGGTGTGCAGGGGGGCGGCGGCGTCCTGGGGACCCCCAAACCCCAGAGCCCCCCAATTTCACACTGAGGGAACCCCAGAAATCCCCTGGGACCCCCAAACCCCAGAGCCCCCCAATTTCACACAGAGAGAACCCCAAAAATCCCCTGGGAGCCCCAAATTCCACCAAAGCCCCCCAATTTCACACTGACAGAACCCCAAAAATCCCCTGGGACCCCCAAACCCCAGAGCCCCCCAATTTCACACTGAGGGAACCCCAAAAATCCCCTGGGACCCCCAAACCCCAGAGCCCCCCAATTTCACAGAGAGAGAACCCCAAAAATCCCCTGGGACCCCCAAACTCCCCCCAGACACCCCAAATCCAACGCAAGGCCCATGAAACAATCCCTAAATCACCATCGAGACCCCCTCAAACCCCCCCAAAAACCCCCAAACCCCAACGAGACCCCCTCAAACCCCCCCAAAACCCCCCAAACCCTCACGAGACCCCCTCAAACCCCCCCAAACCCCAACGAGACCCCCCCAAAAACCCCCAAATCCTCACGAGACCCCCTCAAAGCCCCCCAAAAACCCCCACGAGACCCCCTCAAACCCCCCCAAAACCCCCCACGAGACCCCCTCAACCCCCCCAAACCCCCACGAGACCCCCTCAAACCCCCCAAAAACCCCCAAACCCTCACGAGACCCTCTCAACCCTCCCCAAACCCTCACGAGACCCCCTCAACCCCCAAATCCTCAAAACCCCCAAACCCCCCAAACCCCCACGAGACCCCCTCAAAGCCCCCCAAAAACCCCCACGAGACCCCAAATTACCCCCAAATCCACTCCAACCCCCAAACCCCCACACACCCCCTCAAAACCTCCCCAACCCCACCCCACGACACCCCCAGTACCTCCCCCAAAACCCCTCTAGACCCCCTTCCCCCAAATTTCCCGGCCCTCCCGGCCCCGCCCCGCTCACCTGGAGGCGCGCGAGGGCGGAGCGGAGCTGCAGCACCTGCGCCTGCTGCTCGAACACGGCCTCGCGCTGCTCCTGCACGCGCCTGCAATGGGGGGAGGGGGGCGCGGATATCGCGGCTGGGCGGGAATATCGCGACGGAACGGGTCTGGAGTCGCGATATGACGTCACGTACCTCAGGTCGCGCTGCAGCACGTCGCTGACGAACGCCTCGTAGCGCTGCGTCTTCTCCGCCGCCGCCATGTTGGTTGTGAAGATGGCGGCGCGCCGGAAGTGCGTCATCAGAGCGCGGCCGCTTCCGCTTTAGGGCGCCCCCTGGCGGGTGGGAGGTCCAGGCTCTGTGTTTCCAGCTTTTCCCTCATGTTTATCGCGGGTTCATGTCGCGATATCGCCGCCGCGATATCGCCCGGCAAACCCTCCAGGGCAGCCCAGAACGGGGCCCGCAGCATCCGCGCCCCTCCCCCAGCCCTCACCTGGCCCAGGTGTGCCCCGCCCAGAGCCCCAAAATCGGGGTGGAAAAAGGAAAAATTTGGGAGGGAGAGGGGAAAATGGGGGGAAAAGGGAAAATGGGGAAAAAAGGGAAAAGATTGGGGGTAAATAGGGAAAAATAAGGAAAAATTTGGGAAGGAGAGGGAAAATGGGGAAAAGGGAAAATGGGGAAAAAGGGAAAAGATTGGGAAAAACAAGGAAAAATTTGGGAAGGAGAGGGGAAAATCGAGGGAAAAAGGAAAAAAAAAAGGGAAAAGATTGGGGGTAAATAGAGAAAAATAAGGAAAAATTTGGGAAGGAGAGGAAAATTGGGGAAAATGGGAAATGGGGAAAAAAGGGAAAAGATTGGGGGTAAATCGGGAAAACTAAGGAAAAATTTGGGAAGGAAAGGGAAAATTGGGGGAAAAGGGAAAAATGGGAAAAAAGGGAAAATGGTGGAAAAAGGAAAAAGATTGGGGGTAAATAGGGAAAAATAAGGAGAAATTTGGGAGGGAGAGGGGAATTTGAAAAAAAAGGGAAAATTGAAGGGAAAAAATGGAAAATTGGGGAAGGAAGGAGGGAAAATCAAGAAAAAAAAGGTAAAAGCTGGGATGGAAAAGGGAAAAATTGTTGGAAAAATCGGGAAAAAAAAAAAAAAAGGAAAAGATTGGGGAAAATTTGGGGGAAAAAAAAAATCCCTTTTGGCACCTCAGGCTCTGTGGGCACCTCCCCCCCCCCCCCCCCAAATTTTGGGGTCCCCCCTCCCCCAATCAGCAGCGACACAGCGAGAGCAGCTCAGGGATTTATTGTGGGGGCGGGGCGAAGCGGGGCGTGGCCAAAGGGGCGTGGCCAAGCGGGGGGAGGGGCTTACACACACACGAGCGCACACGGAGAGACCCCCCACCACAATTTTGGGGGGTGGGGGGAGGGGAAAGCGGAGTTTGGCAAGCACAGAGCGGGGGGAGGGGGTGTTGGGGAGGGTCCGGGGGGTCCCGGGTGGGTTTTGGGGGGTCCCCAGGATGGAACTGGGGAGCTCTTGGTGGATTTTGGGGGTCCCGGGTGGGATTTGGGGGGTCCCGGGTGAATTTTGGGGTCCTGAACACCTGAGGTGAGATTTGGGGTGTCCTGGGTGGGTTTTGGGGGGTCCCCAGGATGGAACTGGGGAGCTCTTGGTGGATTTTGGGGGATCCCCGGTGGATTTTGGGGTTCCCCAGGATGGAACTGGGGAGCTCTTGGTGGATTTTGGGGGGTCTCGGGTGGGATTTGGGGGGTTTGGAACACCTGGGGACCCTCCCCATGTGAAATTTGGGGTGTCTTGGGTGGATTTTGGGGGGTCCTGGGTGGATTTTGGGGGGCCCTGGGTGGGATTTGGGGGGTTTGGAACACCTGGGGACCCTCCCCATGTGAAATTTGGGGTGTCCCGGGTGGATTTTGGGGGATCCCGGGTGGATTTTGGGGGGTCTCGGATGGGATTTGGGGGGTCCCGAACACCTGAGGACCCCCCATGTGAGATTTGGGGTGTCCCGGGTGAGTTTTGGGGTGCCCCGGGTGTGTTTTGGGGTGCCCCGGGTGCATTTTGGGGTGTCCCGGGTGTGTTTTGGGGTGCCCCGGGTGTGTTTTGGGATGTCCCGGGTGAGTTTTGGGGTGCCCCGGGTGTGTTTTGGGGTGTCCCGGGTGAGTTTTGGGTTGGTTTTGGGGTTCCCGAGTGTATTTTGGGGTACCCCCGTGTTGATTTCGGGGTTCCCAGGTATATTTCGGGGTACCCCCGGGGTATTTTCGGGTCCCGGGGTATTTTGGGGTCCCCCCGGTATATTTTGGGGTTCCTCGGGTATTTTGGGGTCCCCCTGATATATTTTGGGGTTCCTCCGGTGTATTTCGGGGTCCCTGGGGTATTTTGGGTTTCCCTCGGGGTATTTTGGGGTTCCCGGGTATTTTGGGGTTGGGGCGGTTTCGGGGTCCCCCCGGGGTATTTCGGGGTCCCCCCAGGCTATTTTGGGGTCCCCCTGGGTATTTTGGGGTCCCGGACGGTTTCGGGTCCCCGGGCTATTTTGGGGTTGGGGCGGTTTGGGGTCCCCCGGGGTATTTCGGGGTCCCCCCGGGGTATTTTGGGGTCCCCTGGGGTATTTCGGGGTCCCCCCGGGCTATTTTGGGGTGCTCAGTCTGCGAAGAGGCTGGCGAAGCTCTGCCGCAGCGCCCGCAGGCTCTCGGGGGGTCCCTGCTCGGGGCGGGGCTGCGGAATTTGGGGGTTCAGGGGGGGAGGGGCCCGGGGGGTGAATCGGCCTCTCCCATCCCCATCCCCCAACTTACCTGGGGGAGGGGCTGCGCCCGGTTTGGGGGCCAGGGGCGGTTTGGGGGCGATGGGCGGGGCTTGGGGGCGGGGCTGGCGGGTGGTGGGCGGGGCCTGCGGGCCCGGGGGCGGGGCTGGGGAACGGAGGGGGAGCGCTGGAGGCGGGGCTGGGGGGAGGGGGCGGGGCTTGGGGGCGGGGCTGGGGTGATGTCACCGGGCCGGGGGCGGGGCTGGGGAGAAGTGGGTGGAGCTTGGAGGCGGGGCTGGGGTGATGTCACCGGGCCAGGGGGCGGGGCTGGGGAGAAGTGGGTGGAGCTTGGGGGCGGGGCTGGGGTGATGTCACCGGGCCAGGGGGCGGGGCTGAGGAGGGCGGGGCTGGGGTGATGTCACCGGGCCAGGGGGGCGGGGCTGGGGAGAAGTGGGTGGAGCTTGGGGGCGGGGCTGGGGTGATGTCACTGGGCCAGGGGGCGGGGCTGAGGTGACATAGCCGGGGCGGGGGGGCGGGGCTGGGGGAGGTGGGAGGAGCTTGGGGCGGGGCTGAGGTGACGTAGCCGGGCCTGGGGGCGGGGCTGAGAAGTGGGTGGAGCTTGGGGGCGGGGCTGCGGTGATGTCACCGGGCCAGGGGGCGGGGCTGGGGAGAAGTGGGTGGAGCTTGGGGCGGGGCTGAGGTGACGTCACCAGGCCTGGGGGCGAGGCTGAGGAAGTGGGCGGGGCTTGTGGGCGGGGCTGGGATGTGGGAGAGGTTGGTGGGCGTGGCTGCGGGGAGGTGGGCGTGGCCTGGGGGCGTGGCTGCTGAGTGGGCGTGGCTTGTGGGCGTGACTGCTGCATGGGCGTGGCTTGAGGGCGTGGCTGAATGGGCGTGGCTTGAGGGCGTGGCTGAATGGGCGTGGCTTGAGGGCGTGGCTGAGGCGACCCGGGCGGGGTTTGGGGGCGGGGCTGAGGGGAAGAAGGGCGTGGCTGGGGCGTGGCCCCGGGGCTTTGGGGGCGGGGCTGGGCGGGACGTGGGGAGGCTCCGCCCATTTGTGGGCGGGGCTGTCCCTGCGGCGGGGGGCGGGGCTGGGCGGGGCCGGCCGGGGGCGGCGCACCTGCAACAGAACAGAAACACCTGAGAGGGGCGGGGCTTCAGGCAGGTAAAAAAACCCCAAATTTGGTTAAAATCCCCCAAATTTTGGGGAGTCCCAGGGGAGGGAGAATAGGGATGGGCTCCCCAAATTTTGGGCAGCTTGGATTCATTTTATTCCCAACTTTGAGGAGTCTCAGAATTTGGGGCAAACCCCAAAATTTTTGGGGGAACCCCGATTTTCTCCAAGTCCCATTTTAAGGAAAATTTCAACATTTTGAGCAAAAAAAGATTTTTTTCTAAAAATCCTCCCTGGATTTTTTGGGGGGTTCTCCCAGGATTTTTTTTTGGGGTGTCCCCCATTTCGGGGAGGGGTCGCTCACCCTGGGGTTGGGGTCTCTGCTGGGGGGGGGTCCCCGCCCGGGGGGACCCCGATGTCACCGACACCTGTGTGGGCACAAAGGGGGGGGGCGGAGCTGAATTTTGGGGGGGGTTCAGGTGAGGAGGGCGGGGTGTGTGGGGGGAGGGGCTGTTGCCTGCGTTACCTGTGGGCGTGGCCGGGCGGGGGAGGGGCTGCGGGGGCGGGGCAGCTCCTCCCTCATGCGCTCCAGCACCAGCTCCACGATCTGCGCCTGGTCCTCGGCCGCGCCCGGGCCCAGCAGCGGCAGCCACGAGCCCAGCACCTGCCGGGGGGAGGGGCTCAGGTGTGTCCCAGGTGTGCCCTGGGTGTCCCAGCTGTGCCCCAGGTGTGTCCCAGGTGTGCCCTGGGTGCCCCAGGTGTGTCCCAGGTGTGTCCCAGGTGTGCCCTGGGTGTCCCAGGTATCTCAGGTGTGTCCCAGGTGTGCCCCAGGTGTGTCCCAGGTGTGCCCCAGGTGTGCCCAGGTGTGTCCCAGGTATCTGAGGTGTGTCCCAGCTGTGCCCAGGTGTGCCCAGCTGTGTCCCAGGTGTGTCCCAGCTGTGTCCCAGGTGTGTCCCAGGTGTGTCCCAGGTGTGCCCAGGTGTGCCCAGGTGTGTCCCAGCTGTGTCCCAGGTGTGTCCCAGGTGCGTCCCAGCTGTGCCCAGGTGTGTCCCAGGTGTGTCCCAGGTGTGTCCCAGGTGTGCCCAGGTGTGTCCCAGGTGTCCCAGCTGTGCCCAGGTGTGTCCCAGGTGTGTCCCAGGTGTGCCCAGGTGTGTCCCAGGTGTGTCCCAGGTGTGTCCCAGCTGTGCCCAGGTGTGTCCCAGGTGCCCCAGGTGTGCCCAGGTGTGTCCCAGCTGTGCCCAGGTGTGTCCCAGCTGTGCCCAGGTGTGTCCCAGGTGTGTCCCAGGTGTGCCCAGGTGTGTCCCAGGTGTGTCCCAGGTGTGCCCAGGTGTGTCCCAGCTGTGCCCAGGGGTGTCCCAGCTGTGCCCCAGGTGTGTCCCAGCTGTGCCCAGCTGTGCCCAGGTGTGCCCAGGTGTGTCCCAGGTGTCCCTCACCTGCACGATGTGCTCCTGCCCGTCGGGGCCCCTCAGCGCCTCCACCCCGCAGATGTCGAGGCCCCCGAAGAGGCCGGAGCAGGCGTCGACCCAGGCCCGGTGCCTGGGGGAGGGGCGGGGTCAGGGCCACGCCCACCGCTGACCACGCCCATAAAGTGACCACGCCCACAAAGTGACCACGCCCACCGCTGACCACGCCCACAAAGTGACCACGCCCACACCGTGACCACACCCCAATTGTGGCCACGCCCATCCAGTGACCACACCCCAATTGTGGCCACGCCCATCCAGTGACCACACCCCAATCGTGGCCGAGCCCAAGCCCCATGACCACACCCCAATTGTGGCCACACCCACCCCGTGACCACACCCCAATCGTGGCCACACCCACCCCGTGACCACACCCCGATTGTGGCCACGCCCATCCAGTGATCACACCCCAATTGTGGCCACGCCCATCCAGTGACCACACCCCAATTGTGGCCACACCCACCCAGTGACCACACCCCAATTGCGGCCATGCCCATCCAGTGACCACACCCCAATTGTTACCACGCCCACCCAGTGACCACACCCCGATTGTGGCCATGCCCATCCAGTGACCACACCCTAATTGTGGCCACGCCCACACAGTGACCACACCCCAATTGTGGCCATGCCCATCCAGTGACCACACCCCAATTGTGGCCACGCCCACCCCGTGACCACACCCCAATTGTGGCCACGCCCACACAGTGACCACAACCCAAATGTGGCCACGCCCACGCAGTGACCACACCCCATTGTGACCACGCCCGCCCCGTGACCACACCCCAATTGTGGCCACGCCCACCACTGACCACACCCCAATCGTGGCCACGCCCAAGCCCCGTGACCACACCCCAAATGTGGCCACGCCCAACCCCATGACCACAGCCCCACCCTGCACAAAAGCCACGCCCCCTTTCTGGATGGCCACGCCCAGAAAAGCCCCACCCCAATCACTTGTGGCCATTATGGCCACACCCATTTCTATGGCCACGCCCATCTGCAAACGCCATCACACAGAACCACGCCCCTTCCCACATAGCCACGCCCCTTCCCACGTAATCACGCCCCTCCCCCATAGCCACACCCCCTCCCCGCAAAGCCACGCCCCTTCCCTCATAGCCACGCCTCTTCCCTCATAGCCACGCCCCTTCCCTCATAGCCACGCCTCTTCCCTCATAGCCACGCCCCTTCCCTCATAGCCACGCCCCTTCCCTCATAGCCACGCCCCTTCCACTATAGCCACGCCCCTTTCCTCATAGCCACGCCCCTTCCCTCATAGCCACGCCCCTTTCCTCATAGCCACGCCCCTTCCCGCATAGCCACGCCCCTTCCCTCATAGCCACGCCCCTTCCCTCATAGCCACGCCTCTTCCCGCATAGCCACGCGCCTTCCCTCATAGCCACGCCCCTTCCCGCATAGCCACGCCCCTTCCGCATAGCCACGCCCCTTCCCGCATAGCCACGCCCCTTCCCTCATAGCCACGCCCCTTCCCGCATAGCCACGCCCCTTCCCTCATGGCCACGCCCCTTCCCTCACGGCCACGCCCCTTCCCTCATAGCCACGCCCCTTCCCTCATGGCCACGCCCCTTTCACAAAGCCACGCCCATCCCCCATAGCCACGCCCTTCCCTCATAGCCACGCCCCTTCCCACGTAACCACGCCCCTTCCCTCATAGCCACGCCCCCACATAGCCACGCCCGTTTCCTCATAGCCACGCCCCTTCCCTCGTAGCCACGCCTCCTTGAAGCCCCACCCCCACCCCGTGGCCCCACAGCCCCCCGAGCCGCTCCCAAAGCCCCGCCCCCGGCCCCGCCCCTCCCCCAGGCCCCGCCCCCCAGGCCCCGCCCTCGCTCTCACCTGGGGCTCAGCGCCACCGGCTCCACCTGCAGCCCCTCCCCCGCGCTGTCCCCGCCCCCCACGGACCACCTGAGGGGTGGGGGAGGGGAGCCGGGGGTCAGGGGGACCCCAGAGCCCCCCCCGGGAACCCCCAGATGGCCCCACCCCTTCACAGGCCACGCCCACCGAGCTGAGGCCCCGCCCACTCCAGCTCAGCCCACCCAGCCCCTCCCCCAATCCCTGAGCCACGCCCAGGCCACACCCTCAGGGGGAAGCCACGCCCTGAGTGAAGCCCCGCCCTCAGCACCAACCTCCCAGTTCCTCCCAGTATAAACCAGTCTCCCCCCGTGCCTCCCAATTCCCTCCCAGTCCCTCCCAATCTCCTCCCAGTCCCTTCCAATCCCTTCCCAGTTCCCTCCCAGTCTGTCCCAGTCTCTCCAAATCTCCCCCCAGTCTCTTCCAATCCCTTCTCAATCCACTCCAGTCCCTCCCAGTTTGTCCCAGTCCCCTCCCAATTCCCCCAGTCCTTCCCAGTCCCCCAGTCCTTCCCAGTCCCCCAATCTCCTCCCAGTCTCTCCCAGTCCATCCCAGTCCCCTCCCAGTCTCTCCCAATCCCCCAGTTCCCCCAGTCCCTCCCAGTTTGTCCTAGTCCCTCCCAGTCACCCCCAGTCCATCCCAATCTCCCCCAGTCCCCTTCCAGTCACCCCCAATCCCATCCCAGTTCCCCCAATCCCCCAGTCCCTCCCAGTCCCCTCCCAGTCCCTCCCAGTCCCCCTCAATCCCCTCCCAGTCCCCCGCAGTCCCTCCCAGTGCCCCCAGTTGCCCCAGTTCTCACCGCAGTGCCCTGTACTGGTCCCCGATGCGCTGCACCCGCAGCCGCTGCGTCCCCGCGGGTCCCCCCTGCACCAGCGCCCCCGCCCGGGCCCCGCCCATGGCAGCGGCCACGGCGGCCAGGACCGGCTGGGAGCCAACCCGAACCTGGGGACATGGGGACAGTGACAGGGACAGGGACAGTGTCACCATGGGGACAGGGACACAGGGACACGGCGGCCAGGACGGGCTGGGACCCAACCCGAACCTGGGGACATGGGGACAGTGACAGTGACACAGGGACACCATGGCCAGGACGGGCTGGGAGCCAACCCGAACCTGGGGACAGGGACAGGGACATGGGGACAGTGTCACCATGGGGACACAGGGACAGGGACAGTGTCACCATGGGGACAGGGACACGGCGGCCAGGACGGGCTGGGAGCCAACCCGAACCTGGGGACAGGGACAGGGACATGGGGACAGGGACAGTGTCACCATGGGGACAGGGACAGGGACACCGCGGCCAGGACGGGCTGGGAGCCAACCCGAACCTGGGGACAGGGACAGGGACAGTGTCACCATGGGGACACAGGGACAGGGACACGGCGGCCAGGACGGGCTGGGAGCCAACCCGAACCTGGGGGGACATGGGGACAGTGTCACCATGGGGACAGGGACAGTGACAGGGACAGTGTCACCATGGGGACAGGGACACAGGGACATGGCGGCCAGGATGGGCTGGGAGCCAACCCGAACCTGGGGACAGGGACAGGGACATGGGGACAGTGACACCATGGGGACACAGGGACAGGGACACGGCGGCCAGGACGGGCTGGGAGCCAACCCGAACCTGGGGACAGGGACATGGGGACAGTGTCACCCTGGGGACAGGGACAGTGTCACCATGGGGACAGGGACACGGCGGCCAGGACGGGCTGGGAGCCAACCCGAACCTGGGGACATGGGGACAGTGACAGGGACAGTGACAGGGACAGGGACAGTGTCACCATGGGGACAGGGACACAGGGACACGGCGGCCAGGACGGGCTGGGAGCCCACCCGCACCTGGGGACAGGGACATGGGGACAGGGACAGGGACAGTGACAGGGACAGGGACAGTGTCACCATGGGGACAGGGACACAGGGACACGGCGGCCAGGACGGGCTGGGACCCAACCCGAACCTGGGGACATGGGGACAGTGACAGCATGGGGACACAGGGACAGGGACACGGCGGCCAGGACGGGCTGGGAGCCAACCCGAACCTGGGGACAGGGACATGGGGACAGTGACACCATGGGGACAGGGACACGGCGGCCAGGACGGGCTGGGACCCAACCCGAACCTGGGGGGACATGGGGACATGGGGACAGTGACAGGGACAGTGACAGTGACACAGGGACACGGCGGCCAGGACGGGCTGGGACCCAACCCGAACCTGGGGACAGGGACATGGGGACAGTGACAGTGACACAGGGACACCATGGCCAGGACGGGCTGGGAGCCCACCCGAACCTGGGGACAGGGACAGGGACAGTGTCACCATGGGGACACAGGGACAGGGACAGGGACAGGGACAGGGACAGTGTCACCATGGGGACAGGGACAGGGACACAGGGACACGGCGGCCAGGACGGGCTGGGAGCCCACCCGAACCTGGGGACAGGGACAGGGACATGGGGACAGTGACAGTGTCACCATGGGGACACAGGGACAGTGACACAGGGACACGGCGGCCAGGACGGGCTGGGAGCCCACCCGAACCTGGGGACAGGGACATGGGGACAGTGACATGGGGACATGGGGACAGTGACACCATGGGGACAGGGACACAGGGACACAGGGACAGGGACACAGGGACACGGCGGCCAGGACGGGCTGGGAGCCAACCCGAACCTGGGGGGACATGGGGACATGGGGACAGTGACAGGGACAGTGACAGGGACAGTGTCACCATGGGGACAGGGACACAGTGACAGGGACACCGTGGCCAGGACGGGCTGGGAGCCAACCCGAACCTGGGGACAGGGACATGGGGACATGGGGACAGGGACAGGGACACAGGGACAGGGACAGTCACAGAGGGGACACAGGGACAGGGGCGGGGCCTCACCTGTCCCACCCCGGCGGGGGCGGGGCTGAGCGTCACCGTCATGGGGAAGGTGGGCGTGGTCAGCTGGGGACACACCAGTGACACACCAGTGACACACCAGTGACACCAGTGACACACCAGTGACACACCAGTGACACACCAGTGACACCAGTGGCACCAGTGACACCAGTGACTCCAGTATGGGACACCGGTGCCACCAGTGACACACCAGTGACACCAGTGACACCAGTATGGGACACCAGTGACACCAGTGACACCCCTAACTTGTCCCAAAATACATCCCAGTGCTCCCAGTGCCCCCAGTCCCTCCCAGTCCTCCCCCAGTCCCCCAGTCCCCTCCCAGTCCCCACCAGTCCCCCAGTCCCCAAAGTTCCCTCCCAGTCCCCCCCAGTGCCCCCAGTGCTCCCAGTCCCCCCCAGTCCCTCCCAGTCCCCCAGTCCCCCAGTGTCCCCCATCCCCCAGTTCCCCCAGTCCCTCCCAGTTTCCCCAGTGCTCACCAGTCCCCGGGGCCGGTTGCAGAAGTGCTGTGGCACCAGTGGAAAAGCCTCATGGCCCAGTTCCCGCTGCAGCCGAGCCAACTGGGCAAACTGGGAGCACTGGGAGTGTCAGGGGCCAGGCAGCCGCCCTGCCCAGTGCTCCCAGTATGCCCCCAGTGCCCCCAGTGCCTCCCAGTCCCTCCCAGTGCCCCCCCAGTGCCCCCCAGTGCTCCCAGTGCCTCCCAGTGCTCCCAGTATCCCCCAGTGCTCCCAGTGTCCCCCAGTGCCCCCCAGTATCCCCCAGTGCTCCCAGTGCCTCCCAGTGCTCCCAGTGCCCCCCAGTGCTCCCAGTATCCCCCCAGTGCTCCCAGTCCCTCCCAGTCTCTCCCATTCCCCTCCCAGTCCCCCACTCCCCTCCCAGTCCCTCCCAGTCCCCCCACTCCCCTCCCAGTCCCTCCCAGTCCATCCCAATCTCCTCCCAGTCCCTCCCAGTCCATCCCAATTTCCTCCCAGTCCCTCCCAGTCCATCCCAATCCCCTCCCAGTCCATCCCAGTCTCTCCCAGTCCCCCAATCCCCTCCCAGTCTCTCCCAGTCCCCCAGTCCCTCCCACTCCCTCCCAGTCTCTCCCAGTCTCTCCCAGTCCCTCCCAGTCCATCCCAGTCCCCTCCCCTCCCCTCCCCTCCCCCCCCCCTCACCAGCCATGGGGGATGGGCCAGCCCGTACAGGGCGGGCAGGGGGTCGCTGCTGGGGACCCCCCCCAGGGCCAGTCCCGCCAGGAGCCGCCGGGGGGCGCCCCCCGCCCCTCCCCCCTGCGGGGGCTCCCGCACCAGCACGAAATCGGGGCGGAGCCGCCTGGGGAGGGGCGTCAGGGGGGAGGGGCGTCAGGGGGGAGGGGCATCAGGGGGCACCCCAAAATCCCCCCAAAATCCCCCCAAAATCCCCCCAAATTCCCCTCCCCCCAAATCCTCCAGCATGAAATCGGGGCGGAGCCTCCTGGGGGGGGGGGCATCAGGGGGGGAGGGGCGTCAGGGGGCACCCCAAAATCCCCCAAAATCCCCCAAAATCCCCAAATTCCCCTCCCCAAATCCTCCAGCACGAAATCGGGGCGGAGCCACCTGGGGGAGGGCATCGGGGGAGGGGCGTCAGGGGGGAGGAGCGTCAGGGGCACCCCAAAATACCCTCCCCCCAAATTCCCCTCCCCCCAAATCCCCCAGCACGAAATTGGGGCGGAGCCGCCTGGGGGGGGGAGGGGCATCAGGGGGGAGGGGCATCAGGGGAACCCCCAAATCCCCGGGGTGAACCCGCCTGGGGGAGGGGCGGGGGGAGGGGTGTCAGGGGCACCCCCCAAATCCCCCAAAATAATCCCACCCCTAAACCTCAAAATTCAACCCCGAAATAAAATGAAATGAAATGAAATGAAACAAAATAAAGTAAAATAAAAGAAAATAAAACAAAAGAAAATTAAAAAAAAATACAATAAAATACAATAAAATAAAATAAAATAAAATAAAACAAAATAAAATAAAATAAAATAAAATAAAATAAACAAAATAAAATAAAATAAAAAATAAAATAAAATAAAATAAAACAAAATAAAATAAAATAAAATAAAATAAAATAAAATAAAATAAAATAAAATAAAATAAAATAAAATAAAACAAAGTAAAATAAAATAAAATAAAATAAAACAAAGTAAAATAAAATAAAATAAAATAAAACAAAACAAAATAAAATAAAATAAAATAAAGTAAAATAAAATAAAATAATAAAATAAAATGAAACAAAATAAAACAAAATAAAATAAAATAAAATAAAATAAAATAAAATAAAGTAAAACAAAATAAAATAAAGTAAAATAAAATAAAATAATAAAATAAAATGAAACAAAATAAAACAAAACAAAATAAAATAAAATAAAATAAAATAAAATAAAATAAAATAAAATAAATAAAATAAAATAAAATACTAAAATGAAATAAAATTCCCCCAAATTCTTCCCCCTCCCCCCGTACCTGGCCCGCCCGGGCGGGGTCGATGCCGACGCTCAGGGCGCCGTGGGTGGAGGCGGCCACGGAGAGCTCCGAGAACTGCGCCTGGGGAACCCCAAAATCCAGCGGGGACACCCCAAAATCCAGCGGGGACACCCCAAAACCCAGCGGGGACACCCCAAAACCCAGCGGCGACACCCCAAAATCCAGCGGGGACACCCCAAAATCCAGCGGGGACACCCCAAAACCCAGCGGGGACACCCCAAAAACCAACCGGGACACCCCAAAACCAGCGGGGACACCCCAAAATCCACCAACGGGGACACCCCAAAATCCAGCGGGGACACCCCAAAATCCAGCGGGGACACCCCAAAATCCAACGGGGACACCCCAAAATCCAGCGGGGACACCCCAAAATCCAGTGGGGACACCCAAAATCCAGCGGGGACACCCCAAAATCCAGCAGGGACACCCCAAAATCCAGCGGGGACACCCCAAAATCCAGCGGGGACACCCCAAAACCAGCGGGGACACCCCAAAATCCAGCGGGGACACCCCAAAATCCAGTGGGGACACCCCAAAATCCAGCGGGGACACGCCAAAATCCAGCGGGGACACCCCAAAATCCAACCGGGACACCCCAAAATCCAGCGGGGACACCCCAAAACCCAGCGGGGACACCCCAAAAACCAACCGGGACACCCCAAAACCCAGCGGGGACACCCCAAAAACCAACCGGGACATCCCAAAATCCAGCGGGGACACCCCAAAAACCAACCGGGACACCCCAAAACCAACCCCGGGACACCCTTAAAATCCAGCGGGGACACCCCAAAATCCAGCGGGGACACCCCAAAAACCAGCGGGGACACCCCAAAAGCGGGGACACCCAAAAAAACCAACGGGGACACCCCAAAATCCAGCGGGGACACCCCAAAATCCAGCGGGGACA
This sequence comes from Muscicapa striata striata, assembly GCA_030060385.1. Taxonomy (NCBI): domain Eukaryota; kingdom Metazoa; phylum Chordata; class Aves; order Passeriformes; family Muscicapidae; genus Muscicapa; species Muscicapa striata. Next base: position 43,798 of record JAREIS010000821.1, read on the forward strand.
CCCCAAAATCCAACGGGGACACCCCAAAATCCAGCGGGGACACCCCAAAACCCAACGGGGACACCCCAAAAACCAGCGGGGACACCCCAAAATCCAGCGGGGACACCCCAAAAACCAACCGGGACACCCCAAAAACCAACGGGGACACCCCAAAATCCAACGGGGACACCCCAAAATCCAGCGGGGACACCCCAAAAACCAGCGGGGACACCCCAAAATCCAGCGGGGACACCCCAAAATCCAGCGGGGACACCCCAAAAACCAACGGGGACACCCCAAAATCCAGCGGGACCACCCCAAAACCCAGCGGACACCCCAAAAACCAACCGGGACACCCCAAAATCCAGCGGGGACACCCCAAAAATCAGCGAGACACCCCAAAATCCATCAGGGTCACCCCCAAAATCCATCAGGGTCACCCCAAAATCCATCAGGGTCACCCCAAACCTTCCCCAACCGGGACACCCCAAAATCCAAGGGGACACCCCAAAATCCAGCGGGGACACCCCAAAAACCAGCGGGGACACCCCAAAATCCAGCGGGGACACCCCAAAATCCAGCGGGGACACAAAAATTTCACATTGAGAGAAGGAAAGATTTCAGGGCACCCCAAAATTTCTCTCGGATCCCAAAGTTTCCTCCCCGAGGGACCCCAAAATTTCACTCAGGGAACCCCAAAATCCGCCCTGAATTTGAATCCTGAATCTGGGGAGGAACGGGAAGTTCAGAGCACCCCAAAATTTAGGAGAAACCCCAAAATCCAGGGAAATTCCTCCCCCTCCCCCCTCCCAAAAAAAACCCAACCCGAACCCCAAACCCGGGTCCTGTGGGTGAACCCCAAAATTTTGGGGGGGACCCTCAAGCTTCGAGAGACCCCAAAATTTCAGGGGTGGCCCCAAAATATTGAGAGACCCCCAAAATTTTAGGGGGGGGTTTCCCAAAATCGGAGAGGGGAGGCCCCAAATTTTTAGGGGGAACCCCAAAATTCAAGGGGGGGGTTTCCCAAAATCAGAGAGGGGAGGCCCCGAATTTTTAGGGGGAACCCCAAAATTTTGGGGGGGACCCCAAAACTCACCTGCTCCACTCTCAGCTCCACGTCCCCGTGCACGGATTTGCCCTTGAACGGTTTCACCCTGGGGGAACCCAAAAAATTGGAGACCCCCAAAATTCCACCCCAAAAAAACACAGTGACCCCCAAAATCAGGACAACCCCAAAATGAGACCCGCCCCCCAAACACCCCCCACCCAGGAGTTGGGGGGGTCCCAAAGATTTGGGGGTCCCAGTTTGGGGGTCCCAGGTAGAATTTGGAGGGGGGTCCCAGGGTGGGGGAATTTTTGGGGGGGGTCCCTATCAGTGAAATTTGGGGAGGGGTCCCATGAGGGGAATTTGGGGGGGGCCCAGGGTGGGAGGAATTTTGGGGGGGGGGAGGATCCCAGGGTGGAGATTTGGGGGGTCCCATGAGGGGAATTTGGGGGGGGCCCAGGGTCGGAGGAATTTTGGGGAGGGGTCCCAGGGTGGGGTAATTTTGGGGAGGGGTCCCCCCGTTGGGATTTTGGGGGGGGAGCCAGGATGAGGATAATTTTGGGGGTTCCCTCCCCCCCCTCGTTGGAATTCTGGGGGGTCCCAGGGTGGGAATTTGGGGGTCCCAGGGCGAGGATAATTTTGGGGGGATTTTGGGGAGGAGGGTCCCCATTGGAATTTGGGGAGGGGTTGCAGGATGGGATAATTTTGGGGTAATTTGGGGGTAATTTTGGGATAATTTGGGGGTAATTTTGGGGGGTCCCCATTGGGATTTTGGGAGGTCCCATTTTGGGGGGGTAGTTCCCAGGATGGGATAATTTTGGGGTAATTTTGGGATAATTTTGGGGTAATTTTGAGGTAATTTGGGGGTAATTTTGGGATAATTTTGGGATAATTTTGGGATAATTTTGGGATAATTTTGGGGTAATTTTGAGGTAATTTTGAGGTAATTTTGGGATAATTTTGGGATAATTTTGGGGTAATTTTGGGATAATTTGGGGGTAATTTTGGGGTAATTTTGGGGTGATTTTGGGGTAATTTTGGGGTAATTTTGGGATAATTTTGGGATAATTTTGGGATAATTTTGGGGTAATTTTGGGATAATTTGGGGGTAATTTTGGGATAATTTTGGGACATTTTGGAGTAATTTTGAGATAATTTTGGGATAATTTTGGGGTAATTTTGGGGTAATTTTGGGATAATTTTGGGGTAATTTTGGGACAATTTTGGGATAATTTTGGGGTAATTTTGAGATAATTTTGGGATAATTTTGGGGTGATTTTGGGATAATTTTGGGGTGATTTTGGGATAATTTTGGGGTGATTTTGAGGTAATTTTGGGATAATTTTGGGATAATTTTGGGGTAATTTTGGGATAATTTTGAGGTAATTTTGGGATAATTTTGGAGTAATTTTGGGGTGATTTTGGGATAATTTTGGGATAATTTTGGGCTAATTTTGGGGTAATTTTGGGGGGTCCCATTTCGGGGGGGGGTCCCAGGATGGGATAATTTTGGGATAATTTTGGGATAATTTTGGGCTAATTTTGGGGTAATTTTGGGGGTCCCATTTGGGGGTCCCAGGATGGGATAATTTTGGGATAATTTTGGGGTAATTTTGGGATAATTTTGGGGTAATTTTGGGGGGTCCCATTTCGGGGGGGGGTCCCCATTGGGGTAATTTTGGGGGGTTCCATTTCGGGGGGGTGGTTCCCAGTGCGGGATAATTTTGGGGGGTCCCCATTGGGATAATTTTGGGGGGTCCCATTTCGGGGGGGGGTCCCAGGATGGGATAATTTTGGGGTCCCATTTCGGGGGGGGTCCCCATTGGGATTTTGGGGTGTCCCATTTCAGGGGGTGGGTCCCAGTACGGGATAATTTTGGGGGGTCCCATTTCTGCGGGGGGGTCCCAGGATGTGATAATTTTGGGGGGTTCCATTTTGGGGGGTCCCCATTGGGATTTTGGGGTGCCCCATTTCAGGGGGGAGGGTCTCAGTGCGGGATAATTTTGGGGGGTCCCCATTGGGATTTTGGGGTGTCCCATTTCAGGCGGGGGTCCCAGGATGGGATAATTTTGGGGGGTCCCATTTCGGGCGGGGGGTCCCAGGATGGGATAATTTTTGGGGTCCCATTTTGGGGGTCCCCATTGGGGTAATTTTGGGGGTCCCATTTCGGGGGGTCCCAGGATGGGATAATTTTGGGGGGTTCCATTTTGAGGGGTCCCCATTGGGATAATTTTGGGGTGTCCCATTTCGGGGGTCCCAGGATGGGATAATTTTGGGATAATTTTGGGATAATTTTGGGATAATTTTGGGGTAATTTTGGGGGGTCCCATTTCGGGGGGTTCCCAGGATGGGATAATTTTGGGGGTCCCATTTCGGGGGGGGGTTCCCAGGATGGGATAATTTTGGGGTGTCCCATTTCGGGGGTTCCCAGGATGGGATAATTTTGGGGTGTCCCATTTCGGGGTCTCAGGATGGATAATTTTGGGGGTTCCATTTTGGGGGGGGTCCCCATTGGGATTTTGGGGGATCCCATTTCGGGGGGTCCCAGGATGGGATAATTTTGGGGGGTTCCATTTTGGGGGTCCCCATTGGGATTTTGGGGTGTCCCATTTCGGGGGGGGGAGGGGGGGTCGGTACGTACCAATCCGTGCCGGGGGGGGCGATCACGAGCAGCAGCGGCGCCGGGGGGGGGGTCCGGGGGGGTCTCCCCGCCCCTCCCCCCGCGGGGGGGTCCCCGCCCATCCCCCCCGCCAGGAAATTCCCGTCCGAGAGGCGGCGCCGCAGGAACTCCATCCTATGGAATCGCCTATGGAAACACCCATAGAAACCCCTATGGAATCGCCTATGGAATCACCCATAGGAACCCTATGGAATCGCCTATGGAATCACCCATAGAAACCCTATGGAATCGCCTATGGAATCGCCTATGGAATCACCCATAGAAACCCTATGGAATCGCCTATGGAATCGCCTATGGAATCACCCATAGAAACCCTATGGAATCGCCTATGGAATCGCCTATGGAATCACCCATAGAAACCCTATGGAATCGCCTATGGAATCGCCTATGGAATCACCCATAGGAACCCTATGGATCCCTATGGAATCGCCTATGGAATCACCCATAGAAACCCTATGGAATCGCCTATGTAATCACCCATAGGAACCCCTATGGATCCCTATGGAATCACCTATGGAATCACCCATAGAAACCCTATGGATCCCTATGGAATCGCCTATGGAATCACCCATAGAAACCCTATGGAATCGCCTATGGAATCACCTATGGAATCACCCATAGGAACCCCTATGGATCCCTATGGAATCGCCTATGGAATCGCCTATGGAATCACCCATAGAAACCCTATAGATCCCTATGGAATCACCTATGGAATCACCCATAGAAACCCTATGGATTCGCCTATGGAATCACCCATAGAAACCCCTATGGATCCCTATGGAATCACCTATGGAATCACCCATAGAAACCCTATGGAATCGCCTATGGAATCACCCATAGAAACCCCTATGGATCCCTATGGAATCACCCATAGAAACCCCTATGGATCCCTATGGAATCACCTATGGAATCACCCATAGAAACCCTATAGAACCCCTATGGATCCACCTATAGAAACTCCTATGGAATCACCTATGGAATCACCCATAGAAACCCTATAGAAACGCTATGGAATCACCTATAGAAACCCCTACAGAATCACCTATGGAACCACCTATAGAAACCCTATAGAAACCTTATGGAATCACCTATGGAATCACCCATAGGAACCCTATAGAACCCCTATGGAATCGCCTATGGAATCACCCATAGAAACCCCTATGGATCCCTATGGATCCACCTATGGAATCACCCATAGGAACCCTATAGATCCCTATGGAATCACCTATGGAATCACCCATAGAAACCCTATAGAACCCCTATGGAATCACCTATAGAAACGCTACGGAATCACCTCTAGAAACCCTATGGAACCCCTATGGAATCACCCATAGAAACCCTATAGAACCCCTATGGATCCACCTATAGAAACTCCTATGGAATCACCTATGGAATCACCCATAGAAACCCTATAGAACCCCTATGGAATCACCTATAGAAACGCTACGGAATCACCTCTAGAAACCCTATGGAACCCCTATGGATTCACCTATAGAAACCCCTATAGAAACACTATGGAATCACCTATAGAACCCCCATGGAATCACCTATGGAATCACCTATAGAAACCCTATGGAATCACCTACAGAAACCCTATAGAAACCCTATGGAGTCACCTATGGAATCACCTATAGAACCCCTATGGATCCCTATGGAATCACCTATAGAACCCCTATGGATCCCTATAGAAACCCTATGGAATCACCTATAGAACCCCTATGGATCCCTATAGAAACCCTATGGAATCACCTATAGAACCCCTATAGGTTACACTCCTATGGATCCCCTATGGATTTACCTGTGGAATCACCTGTAGATCCCCTATGGATTCCTTATGTGTCCCCTATGGATCACCTGTAGATCACCTATAGATCCACCTATGGAGTCACCTATGGATCCCCCAGGGGCCGGGGGGGGGGGGGGCAGGGCTATAGGGGGGCTCCTATAGAGCTGGGGGGGAAATGCTCTGTGGGGATGGAGCTATAGGGATGGGGGCTATAGGGATGGGGGCTATAGGGGATGGGGAGCTATAGGGGATGGGGATGGATCTATAGGGGATGGAGCTATAGGGGATGGGGGGGTCTATAGGGGATGGAGCTATAGGGGATGGAGCTATAGGGGATGGGGATGTGTCTATAGGGGATGGAGCTATAGGGGATGAGATGGACCTAACTGCAGGGGCTGGGGGTGGCTATAGGGGATGGATCTATAGGGGCAAGGGATGTCTATAGGGGCAGGGTCTATAGGGGCTGGGATGGATCTATAGGGGCAGGATCTATAGGGGATGGCTCTATAGGGGCTGGGATGGATCTATAGGGGCTGGGATGGATCTATAGGGGCAGGATCTATAGGGGGTGGCTCTATAGGGGATGGCTCTATAGGGTCTATAGGGGGTGGCTCTGCAAGGTCTGGGCCTATAGGGGCTGGGATGGATCTATAGGGTCTATAGGGGATGGCTCTATAGAATCTATAGGGTCTATAGGGTCCGGGTCTATAGGGGGTGGGATGGATCTATAGGGGTGGGATGGCTCTATAGGGGTGGCTCTATAGGGTCAGGATCTATAGGGTCTATAGGGTCCAGGTCTATAGGGGCTGGGATGGATCTATAGGGATGGCTC
>JAREIS010000822.1:0-44479 GCA_030060385.1 Muscicapa striata striata
TTTTCCAAGATTTTTTTTCATGGAATTTCATCTCTGGATCTCTTCATTCCTAAATTTCATTTATCCAGTTTTTTTTTTTTTCATCCAGAAATTTTAATTTCCAGGGAATTTTTTCCAGAAATTCCATGTTTTTTCCTGGATTTTTTCCATGGAATTTTCCATTTCTGGCCCTTTTTTCCAGGAATTTTTTTGTCCTTCCAGAAAATTTTCTTCCTCCAAGAATTTTCTGATTTTCCAGGAATTTTTTCCAGGAATTCCACAAATTCCAATTTTTTTTTCTGCCATTTCTGCACCATTTTTTCCAGGAATTTTTTTCCATTTTCCCACCAAACTTTTCCTTTTCCATGGAATTTTTTTCTTTCAGGAATTTTTTCCAGGAATTCCACCTTTAATCTCAAAATTTCATTTTTTTCCCACCATTTTTCCCTGGAATTTTCCATTTCTGGGCCGTTTTTTCCACAATTTTTTTCCTTTTTTCTGGGAATTTCTCATTTTTTCCAGGAATTTTTTCATTCTTCCACAAAAATTTTTTTCTCCAGGAATTTTTTCTTGGAATTCCACAAATCCCTCATTCTTCCCATTTTTTTTCCTTGGAATCCTCCATTTCTGGGCCGTTTTTTCCGCGATTTTTTTCCTTTTTTTTCTGGGAATTTTTCCTTTTTCCACAAACACCTTCCTCCTCCAGGAATTTTTTCTGGGAATTCCACAAATCCCTCATGCTTCCCATTTTTTTCCACCACTTTTACCTGGAATTCTCCATTTCTGGGCTGTTTTTTCCGCGATTTTTTTTTTCCTTTTTTCTGCGACTTTTTTTCTTTTTTTCCGGGAATTTTTCATTTTTCTGGGAATTTTTCCTTCTTCCAGAAATTTTTCATTTTTCCAGGAATTTTTCCTTTTCCCACAAACACCTTCCTCCTCCAGGAAATATTATTTTTTTTCCGGGAATTCCAACTTTTCCAACCCCACAAAAAACTTCCCCTCCCAAACCTCTTTCTCGTTCCCCCTCCGTTCTTCATTTATTTTTAATTTTTTTCCTTTCCAGGGCTTTTTTTTTTCTTTTTTTTTTTTCCTCCCCTTCCCCCCACTCCCAAAAAAAAAAAAAAAAATTTTTTTTTCCTTTTTCCTGGGAATTCTAGGCAGAATCCGAGTCGCTGGTGTCGGAGGAGGAGGAGGAGGAGCTGGAGCTGCTCGAGTCCGAGCTGGAGCTGGAGGCGCTGAGGCGCGAGGCCGCCGCTGCCGCCCCCGGATCCGCCTTCTCGCTGGCTGGGGGGGGGGGAAAATACACACAATTCCCAAAATATTCCCACAATTCCCAGTTCCAATCCCAGAATTCCCATCCCAGAATTCCCAATCCCAACATCCCAAAATTCCCAATCCCAACATCCCAGAATTCCCAATTCCGCCGACCCCGGCTCCGCCTTCTCGCTGGCTGAGGGGGAAAATACACACAATTCCCAAAATATTCCCACAATTCCCAGTTCCAACATCCCAGAATTCCCAATTTTAATCCCAAAACTCCTTCCTTTGAAACCGGAGTTCCCAATCCCAAAACGTTCCCACAATTCCCAATTCCCGCTGCTGCCCCCGGCTCCGCCTTCGCGCTGGCTGAAGGGGGACAGAGAGGGGAAAACACAATCCCAAAATATTCCCAGAATTCCCAATTCCAATCCCAGAATTCCCACCCCAGAATCCCCAACCCCAACATCCCAAAATTCCCAATCCCAACAACCCAGAATTCCCAATCCCACTGCCCCCGGCTCCGGCTTCTCGCGGGCTGGGAGAGGGGGAGGAAATAAAATACACAATCCCAAAATATTCCCACAATTCCCAGTTCCAACATCCCAGAACTCCCAATCCCAACATCCACAATTCCCAGTTCCCATCCCAGAATTCCCAATTTTAATCCCGAAACTCCTTCCTTTGAAACCGGAGTTCCCAATCCCAAAATGTTCCCACAATTCCCAATTCCCGCTGCCCCTGGCTCCGCCTTCTCGCTGGCTGGCGGGGGGGAAAACAAACATTCCCAATTCCCAAAATATTCCCAGAATCCCCAGTTCCCATCCCAGAATTCCCATCCCAGAATTCCCAATCCCAACATCCCAGAATTCCCAATTCCCGCCGTCCCCGGCTCCGCCTTCTCGCTGGCTGTGAGAGGGGAAACAAACATTCCCAATCCCAAAATATTCCCAGAATTCCCAGTTCCAACATCCCAGAATTCCCAATTTTAATCCCGAAACTCCTTCCTTTGAAACCGGAATTCCCAATCCCAAAACGTTCCCACAATTCCCAATTCCTGCTGCCGCCCCCGGCTCCGCCTTCTCGCTGGCTGGGAGAGGGGAAAACAAACATTCCCAATCCCAAAATATTCCCAGAATTCTCAGTTCCAATCCCAGAATTCCCATCCCAGAATTCCCAATCCCAACATCCCAGAATTCCCAATCCCAACATCCCAAAATTCCCAATCCCAACAACCCAGAATTCCCAATTCCCGCTGCCGCCCCCGGCTCCGCCTTCTCGCTGCCTGAGGGGGAAAAAACACACACAATCCCAAAACATTCCCAGAATTCCCAATCCCAACATCCCAGAATTCCCAATTCCCACCCCAGAATTCCCAACTTCAATCCCAGAATTCCCAATCCCAACATCCCAGAATTCTCAGTTCCAATCCCAGAATTCTCATCCCAGAATTCCCAATCCCAACATCCAGAATTCCCAATTCCCGCTGCCGCCCCCGGCTCCGCCTTCGCGCTGGCTGTGAGAGGGGGAAACAAACATTCCCAATTCCCAAAATATTCCCAGAATTCCAAGTTCCAATCCCAGAATTCCCAATCCCAACATCCCAGCATTCTCAGTTCCAATCCCAGAATTCCCAACTTTAATCCCAGAATTCCCAATTCCCGCCGCCCCCGACTCCGCCTTCTCGCTGGCTCGGGGGGAAAAAAAAACACAATTCCAGGAAAATCCAAGATTTGGAAATGGCTTTGGAGCCTGGAAATCCCAAAAAAAGCATTCCCAGGGGGAAATTCAAAATTCCCAAAAATCCTGAATTCCCAAAATTCCCAAAAATTCCCAAAAATTCCCAAAAATCCTGAATTCCCAAATTTCCAAAATTCCCAAAAAACTCCCCAAATTCCCGGAGTTCCCGACCCTTTTTGGGGGTTTCTTGGCCGACTTCAGCTGCCAGACCCATCCCAAAATCCCAAAAATTCAAAATTCCCAATCCCAGAATCCCAAAATTCCCAAACAACCTGAATTCCCAAATTCCCAAAATTCCCAAAAATTCCCAAAATTCCCAGAATTCCCAGAATTCCAACCCTTTTTTGGGGGTTTCTTGGCCGAGTTGAGCTGCCCGCTGACGTCCTGGAGCCGCTTTTCCAATTCCCGTTTTTTCTCCAGGGCCAGCTCCTCTTTCGTCTTCCCCACCGGCTTCTTCAGGGCTGGAAAATCGGGAATAAAGTCAGGGAAAACTGGGAAAAAAATGGGGAAAAATTGGGAAAAAATTGGGGAAATATCCAGGGGAAATTGGGAAAAAATTGGGAAAAAATCCAGGGAAAATCGGGGAAAAATTGGGAAAAAATTGGGGAAAATTTGGGAAGAAACTGGAGAAAAATTGGGGAAAAACTGGGAAAAATAGGGAAAAATTGGGGAAAAATTGGAAAAAATTGGGGAAAATTTGGGAAAAAATTGGGGAAATATCCAGGGGAAATTGGGAAAAAAATTGGGAAAATATTCGGGAAAAAGTCAAGTGAAAATTGGGAAAAAATGTGAAAAAACTGTGAAAAAATTGTGAAAAAAACTAGGGAAATATCCAGGGGAAATTGGGAAAATATTGGGAAAAAATCCAGCAAAAATTGGGAAAAAAAAAATTGGGAAAAAAATTGGGGAAAATTTGGGAAAAAATTGAGGAAATATCCAGGGGAAATTGGGAAAAAATTGGGAAAAAATCTGGGAAAAAAATTTCCAAAAAATCCCCAAAAATCCCTAAAAACTCCACAAAAGCTGTGAAAAATCTCTGATAACTAAAAAAAAAAATCTCTAAAAAATACCCAAAAAAAATCACAGAAAAATCCCCCAAAAATCACAGAAAAATCACCGAAAATGGCCAAAAAAGCCCCAAAAAATCACAGAAAAATCTCCAAAAAATCCCAAAATATACCCAAAAAATCACAGAAAAATCCCTGAAAAATCCTCAAAAAAAACATAAAAAAAACCCTTAAAAAAACGCCAAGAAATCCCTGAAATATCCCTGGAAAAATCCCAAAAAATCCACAAAAAAATCTAAAAAAATACCCAAAGAATCACCAAAAAATCTCTGAAAAATCCCCAAAAATTGCCAAAAAAGCCCTGAAAAATCACAGAAAAATCTCTGAAAAATCCCAAAAAATCACCAAAAAAGGCTCAAAAAATCACAGAAAAATCTCCAAAAACTCCCAAAAAATCTCCGAAAAATCACAGAAAAATCCCTGAAAAATCCCAAATAATCGCCGAAAAATTCCGAAAAAAATCTCTAAAAAATAAAAAAAAAATCCCAAAAAATCCCTCAGAAATTTTAAAAAAGTCCCTAAAAAATCCCTAAAAAAGCGGCAAAAAATCCCCGAAACATCACAGAAAAACCTCAAAAAAAACACAGAAAAATCTCAAAAAAATCCTGAAAAATGCCTAAAAAATCCCAAAAAAATTCCCAAAAAATCCCTGAAAAACCTCAGAAAAACATACAAAAATTTCCCAAAAAATCCCAAATCCCCCCCCAAACCCCAGTGCCATTTGTGACTCACTCTCGCTGTAGGGCTTGCGGGGTTTTTTCCTCAGGCAGGAGAGCACGTAGCGCTCCAGCTCGCGCAGCGTGGACGCTTTGAGGGTCTCAACATTCCCCTCAATCCAACAACCCTCAAAATCCCCAAAAAATCTCCAAAAATCCCTAAAAACTCCACAAAAAAGCTGTGAAAAAACTCGGAAAAATCTCTGATAATTTGAAAAAAAATCTCTAAAAAATGCCCAAAAAATCCAAAAAAATGGTCAAAAAAATCACAGAAAAATCTCTGAAAAATCAAAAAAATGCTCAAAAAATCACCAAAAAAATCCCCCAAAAATCTCTGAAAAATCCCAAAAAATTGTCAAAAAAGCCCCAAAAATGTCAGAAAAATCTCCGAAAAATCCGAAAAATCCCAAAAAATCACAAAAAAGCCTCAAAAAATCATAAAAAAATCTCCAAAAAAATCCTAAAAAATGCCCAAAAAAATCTCCGAAAAATCACAGAAAAATCCCTGAAAAATCCCAAAAAAATGCCGAAAAATTCCCAAAAAATCTCCAAAAAATAAAAAAAAAATCCCAAAAAATCCCTCAGAAATTTTAAAAAAGTCCCTAAAAAATCCCTAAAAAAGCGGCAAAAAATCCCCGAAACATCACAGAAAAACCTCAAAAAAAACACAGAAAAATCTCAAAAAAATCCTGAAAAATGCCTAAAAAATCCCCAAAAAATTCTCCAAAAATTCTCAAAAAAATCTCAAAAAATCACAGAAAAATCACAGAAAAAATCCCCAAAAAATGCCAAATCCCCCCCAAACCCCAGTGCCATTTGTGACTCACTCTCGCTGTAGGGCTTGCGGGGTTTTTTCCTCAGGCAGGAGAGCACGTAGCGCTCCAGCTCGCGCAGCGTGGACGCTTTGAGGGTCTCGAAGTCGATCTCGATCTCCTCGGGGTTGGAGTCCCTGAGCGAGGGCTCGCGGGACTGGATGATGTGCACGACCCTGCCCAGCTTCTCCCCGGGCAGTTTGTTGATGTCCAGGCTCAGCTGCCGCTTCTCGTCGTACGACATCGGCTTCGACTCCTCCTCCTCCTCCGAGTCCAGCAGGGATGCAGCGGGGGGGGGCAGAGGGGGCTTGGAGGATTTCTTGGGGTTCCTGGGTGAAAAAAAAAAAAAAAAAAAAACAGAGTGGTTTAGGGAAATTTTCTGATTTTTTCTGATTTTTTTTTCTGATTTATTCAGGATTTTTCCTGATTTTTTGGGGATTTTTTCTGATTTTTTGGGGATTTTTTGAAGGTTTTTTGAAGGTTTTTTGCTCGTTTTTTCACTATTTTTGGGGGTTTTTTTCTGATTTTTTGAAGGTTTTTTGCTCCTTTTTTCACTATTTTTTGGGGAATTTTTTTCTGATTTTTTCGGGGATTTTTTTCTGATTTTTTTGGGGATTTTTTCCTGATTTTTTGGGGATTTTTTTCTGATTTTTTGAAGGTTTTTTGCTCTATTTTTCATTATTTTTTGGGGATTTTCTTCTAATTTTTTTTTTTTTTCTGATTTTTTGGGGGGTTTTTTCTGTTCCTTTTTTAACCATTTTTCAGGATTTTTTTCCTGATTTTTTGAGGGGTTTTTTGTTCCTTTTTTCCTGATTTTTTGGGGATTTTGTCTGACTTTTTTGGGTTTCTTGCTCATTTTTTCATAACTTTCTGTGATTTTCTTCTAATGTTTTGTTCCCTTTTTCATGTTTTTTTAGGAATTTTCTTCTAATTTTTCTGGGGTTTTTTGCTCCTGTTTTGAGGATTTTTGGGGATTTTCCTGATTTTTTGGGGATTTTTCCTGATTTTTTGGAATTTTTTTCCTGACTATTTGGGGATTTTTTCTGTTCCTTTTTTCACAATTTTTCGGGATTTTTTTCCTGATTATCGGAGGGGTTTTTTGTTCCTCTGTTCATGATTTTTCAGAATTTTTTTCTCATTTTTGGAGGCGTTTTTTGTTACTTTTTCTCAATTTTTGGAGGTTTTGTTTCCCCTCCGAGTCCAGCAGGGATGCGGGGGGCAGAGGCTTGGAGGATTTCTTGGGATTTCTGGGTGAAAAAAAAAAACAGTGGATTAGGGATTTTTTCGGGTTTTTTTCTGATTTTTTTGGGATTTTTTCTGAATTTTTGGGGATTTTTCGGATTTTTGGGGATTTTTTCTGAATTTTTGGGGGATTTTTTCCGGATTTTTTTGGGATTTTTCCCAAAATCCTTAAAAAAATCCTAAAAAACCCCAAAAAAATCCCCCAAAAATCCTCAAAAAATTCCCAAAAAATCACAAAAAAATCCCTAAAAACCCCCAAACCCCAACCAGTCCCCCCATCCCCGTTGGTGTCTCACTTGCTCCCCGTTCCGGCCGTGCTCCTGCGGTTCCTCCTGAGCTGCGCACCCAAATCCCAAAAATCCCACCCCAAATCCCCCCAAAATTCCCATAAAAATCCCCAAAAATCTTCAAAATATCCCCCAAAACATCCCCAAAAAAACCCCAAAAAATCCTCAAAAAACCTAAAAAACCCAAAAAATCCTCAAAAAATGCTAAAAAAACCCAAAAAAATCCTCAAAAAATACTAAAAAAACCCCAAAAAATTCATTAAAAAAATCCTAAAAAACCCCAAAAAATCCTCAAAAAATTCCCAAAAAAATCCCTAAAAACCCCCAAACCCCAACCAGTCCCCCCATCCCCGTTGGTGTCTCACTTGCTCCCCGTTCCGGCCGTGCTCCTGCGGTTCCTCCTGAGCTGCGCACCCAAATCCCAAAATCCCACCCCAAATCTCCCAAAAAATCATAAAAAAAAAAAAAAAAACAAACTAAAAAAATCCTCAAAAAATGCCTTAGAACATCCCAAAAATTTCTCAAAAAATTCCTAAAAAAACCCCAAAACTTCCTTTAAAAAATCTTAAAAATCCCGCAAAAAATCCTGAAAAAATGCCCAAAAAATCCTGAAAAAATGCTAAAAATCCCCCAAAAAATCCCCCAAAAAATCCCAAAAAAACCCTGAAATTTCCCAAATTTCCCCATCCCCGTTGGTGCCTCACTTGCTCCCCGTTCGGCCGTGCTCCTGCGGTTCCTCCTGAGCTGCGCACCCAAATCCCAAAAATCCCACCCCAAATCCCCCCAAAATTCCCATAAAAATCCCCAAAAAATCCTCCAAAAATCCTTAAAAAAATCCTAAAAATCCCCCAAAAAATCCCCCAAAAAATCCCAAAAAAACCCTGAAATTTCCCAAATTTCCCCATCCCCGTTGGTGCCTCACTTGCTCCCCGTTCCGGCCGTGCTCCTGCGGTTCCTCCTGAGCTGCGCCTGCCGCTGCCGCTCCTCGTCCGGCCCCGCCCTCCCTTTGTGCTTCTCCGACTTTTTCTTCTTCCTCTTCTCGCGCCGCCGCTTGGGCTTGGACACGGGGCCCTGCGAGAGCGCGGCCAGCTGCTCGTGCACCGCCCGCAGCTGGGGGGGAGACACAGGGCACTCAGCACAAAATCCCAAATTACAACCCCAAAATATCCCATACAGCTTTTTCCTATTTATTCTCATTTTTTTCTGATTTTTTCCCATTTTTTCCTGATTTTTTTCCCATTTTTTCTGAATTTTTTCTGATTTTTTTTCCGATTTTTTCCACATTTTTTCGATGATTTTTTCAAAACACAACCCCAAAAAATAGATTCAGGTTTCCCCCATTTTTTCTGATTTTTTCCAATTTTTCCTGATTTTTTCTCAATTTTTCTCCCTTTTTTTCCCAATTTTTTCCTCCTCTTCTCACGCCGCCACTTGGGCTTGGACTCCTATTTATCCATTTTCTGATTTTCCTTTTGATTTTCCCATTTCATTTCATCATTTTTCTGAATTTTCCTATTTTCCATTTTTAGATTTTCAAACAACCCAAAATGATTCAGGTTTCCCTATTTTCTGATTTTTCCTATTTTTCCACTTTTTTCTGATTTTTTCCCATTTTTTCTCTTTTTCCGCTTTCTGAAGTCTGAATTTGCCATTGCTTGCACGCTCTTATTGCGGAACAGGGCACTCAGCACAAACCCCAAATAACAACCCAAAATACTCATAAAGCTTTCTATTTATTCTCATTTTTTCTGATTTTTCACTATTTTTCTGATATTTTTCCCATTTTTCCTGATTTTTTCCCATTTTTTCCAATTTTTTCTGAGTTTGTTCCTATTTTTCCACATTTTTCTGATGATTTTTCAAAATACAACCCCAAAAATGATTAAGTTTTCCCCATTTTTCTGATTTTTTCCAATTTTTCCTGATTTTTTCTAATTTTTTCCTTTTTCCTATTTTTCTCGTTTTGCAATTGTTTCCGTGCTCTTGCATCCCCAGCTTGGGTGAGACATGAGTTCAGCACAAATCCCCAATAAACCAATACTCTAAAGCTTTTCCCTATTTATTCTCTATTTTTTTCTGATTTTTCCATTTTTTCTGTTTTTCCCATTTTTTCTGATTTTTTCTCACTTTTTCTGAATTTTCCGAATTTTACCCAATTTCTTTCCCATTTTTCTTTTTTGATTTTTCAATTTTAACCCAAAATATGATTTAGGTTTCCCATTTTTCTGATTTTTTAATTTTCCATTTTTCTTTTTATGATTTTTCACTTTTTTTTTTTTTTGTCTTTTTTCCCTATTTTTCCCCATTTTTCGCCCTCGAGCTGCCACTGCTCGTGACCGCCAACTTGGGGGACAGGAGGGGCAGTGAGCACAAATTCCAAATTCCAATCCAACAAAAGTTACATCTAGATTTCCCCTATTTTTTCCTATTTTTTCTCATTTTTTCCAGTTTTTTTCCCACTTTTTTCTGATTTTTTTACATTTTTCCAGGTTTCTTTTCCCGATTTTCTTTTTTTTCCCAATTTTCCCCCTCATTTTTCCCTGATCTTCCTTTGTTTTCTACCAATTTTTTTTTTAATTTTTTAAAATTTTTTTTCTCATTTCCTCTGATTCTCTCCCACTTATTTTTTTCCCTTTTTCCCAATTTCCCCCCTCATTTTTTCCAATTTTTCCTGGTTTTTTTTCTCTTTTTTCCATTTATTTTCTAATTTCTTCTGATTCTTCTCCCATTTTTTTCCCAATTTTCCCCTGATCTTTCTCAGATTTTTTTATTTTTTCTAATGTCTTGATTCTTTCCAATTATTTTTCCCTTTTTCCCAATTTCCCCCTCATTTTTCAATTTTCCCCTTTTTTTCTCTTTTTCCATTTTTTCTAATTTCTTCTGATTCTTTACCCATTTTTCCCCAAATTTTTCCCTGATTTTTTCCATTTTTTTCTATTTCTCAATTTTCTTTATTTTTCTCAATATATTTTTTTTCTAATTTCTCTGATTTTTTCCCAATTTTTTTCCCTTTTTTCCAATTTTTTCTTAATTTTTTCAATTTTTTTTTCATTTTTTTTCTAATTTTTCATATTTTTTCCCAATTTTCCCAATTTTTCCCTTTTTTTTCCTATTTTTTTCAATTTTTTTTATTTTCATTTCTCTGATTCTTTCCCAATTATTTTCCCCTTTTTCCCAATTTTCCCCCTCATTTTTCCAATTTTTCCGTTTTTTCGCTTTTCCATTTTTTGAATTTCTTCTGATTCTTTTCCCATTTTCCCCCAAATTTTCCCTGATTTTCCTTTGTTTTCTACCAATTTTTTTTAATTTTAAAAAAATTTTTCTAAAAATTTTTCATTTTTTTTTAATAATTTTTCCCTTTTTTTCCAATTTGTCCTTATTTTCTTCAATTTTTTTCTTTTTTCTAATTTCTACTGATTTTTAAGATTTTTTTCCCAATTTTTCCTGCTTTTTTCCCATTTTTTTTTTTTAATTTTTTTCTAATTTCTTCTGATTCTTTCCCAATTATGTTTTCCCTTTTAATTTCCCCTCATTTTTCAATTTTTCCTTATTTTTTTCAATTTTTTCTTTTTCTAATTTCTACTGATTTTATTAAGATTTTTCCCAATTTTTCCTTGGTTTTTTCCGATTTTTTTTTTAATTTTTTCTAATTTCTTCTGATTCTTTCCCAATTTTTTTTCCTTTCCCAATTTTTCCCCGCATTTTTCAATTTTTCTTATATTTTTTCAATTTTTTCTTTTTTCTAATTTCTACTGATTTTATTAAGATTTTTTTCGATTTTTCCTTGGTTTTTTCTGATTTTTTTTTTTAATTTTTTCTAATTTCTTCTGATTCTTTCCCAATTATTTTTCCCTTTCCCAATTTCCCCCTCATTTTTCCAATTTTTCCTTATTTTTTCAATTTTTTTCTTTTTTTTTCTAATTTCTACTGATTTATTAAGATTTTCCCGATTTTTCCCTGCTTTTTTCCGATTTTTTTTATTTTTTTCTAATTTCTTCTGATTCTTTCCCAATTATTTTTCCCTTTTCCCAATTTTCCCCCTCATTTTCCCAATTTTTCCTTCGGTTTTTTCAATTTTTTTCTTTTTTCTAATTTCTTCTGATTTTTTTTTTAGATTTTTTTCCCAATTTTCTCCCAATTTTCCCCTAATTTTCCCAATTTTTCCCTGCTTTTTCCCTCGTTTTTTCCGTTTCTTCTATTTATTTTTTAAATTTTTTCCTAATTTCTTCTGATTCTTTCCCAATTATTTTTCCCCCTTTTCCCAATTTCCCCCTCATTTTTCTAAATTTTGCCTGATTTTTTTTTTTTTTTCCATTTTTTCTAATTTCTTCAGATTCTTTCCCCATTTTCCCCCCAATTTTCCCAATTTTTCCCTGATTTTTTTCCGATTTTCTTTTTATTTTTTTCTCATTTCTTCTTAACTTTTCCCTATTTTTTTAACTTTCCCAATTTCCCCCTCATTTTCCAATTTTTTTCCATGTTTTCTAATTTCTTCTGATTCTTTTCCCATTTTTTTCCCAAATTTTCCCCCTAATTTTCCCATTTTTTAAAATTTTTTTCCATTTTTTTCTAATTTCTTCTGATTCTTTCCCAATTATTTTTTCCCCTTTTCCCAATTTTCCCCCTCATTTTCCAATTTTTCCCGTTTTTTCGCTTTTTCCATTTTTTTGAATTTCTTCTGATTCTTCTCCCATTTTCCCCAAATTTTCCCTGATTTTCCTTGTTTTTCTACCAATTTTTTTAATTTTTAAAAAATTTTTCTAAAAATTTTCTGATTTTCCCAATAATTTTTCCCTTTTTCCAATTTGTCCCTTATTTTTCTTCAATTTTTTCTTTTTTTCTAATTTCTACTGATTTTTAAGATTTTTCCCAATTTTTTCCTGCTTTTTTCCCATTTTTTTTTTTTTTAATTTTTTTCTAATTTCTTCTGATTCTTTCCCAATTATGTTTTCCCTTTTCCCAATTTCCCCCTCATTTTTCAATTTTTTTCCTTATTTTTTCAATTTTTTTCTTTTTTTTCTAATTTCTACTGATTTTATTAAGATTTTCCCAATTTTTCCTTGGTTTTCCGATTTTTTTTTTTTAATTTTTTCTAATTTCTTCTGATTCTTTCCCAATTATTTTTTTCCCTTTTCCCAATTTTCCCCCATTTTTTCCAATTTTTCCTTATTTTTTTCAATTTTTTTTTTTTTTCTAATTTCTACTGATTTTTTTAAGATTTTTCCCAATTTTTTCCCTGCTTTTTTTTTCCGTTTTTTTTTTTTTTTTAATTTTTTCTAATTTCTTCTGATTCTTTCCCAATTATTTTTTTCCCTTTTCCCAATTTTCCCCCTCATTTTTCTCAATTTTTCCCAATTTTTTCCTTGGGTTTTTTCAATTTTTTTTTCTTTTTTTTTCTAATTTCTTCTGTTTTTTTTAAGATTTTTTCCCGATTTTCTCCCAATTTTCCCGCTAATTTTTCCCAATTTTTCCCTGCTTTTTCCTCGTTTTTTCCGATTCTTCTATTTATTTTTTAATTTTTCCTAATTTCTTCAGATTCTTTCCCAATTATTTTTCCCCTTTTCCCAATTTCCCCCTCATTTTTTCTAAATTTTGCCCTGATTTTTTTTCTTTTTTTTTCCATTTTTTTCTAATTTCTTCAGATTCTTTCCCCATTTTTCCCCCCAATTTTCCCAATTTTTTCCCTGATTTTTTCCGATTTTCTTTTATTTTTTCTCATTTCCTCTTAACTTTTCCCAATTTTTTTAACTTTTTCCCAATTTCCCCCTCATTTTTCCAATTTTTTTTTTCCATGTATTTTCTAATTTCTTCTGATTCTTTTCCCATTTTTCCCCAAATTTTCCCCTAATTTTTCCCATTTTTTAAAATTTTTTTCCATTTTTTCTAATTTCTTCTGATTCTTTCCCAATTATTTTTTTCCCTTTTTCCAATTTTCCCCTCATTTTTCCAATTTTTCCCGTTTTTTCTCTTTTTCCATTTTTTTTTAATTTCTTCTGATTCTTTTCCCATTTTCCCCAATTTTCCCAATTTTTCCCTGATTTTTTTCCAATTTTCTTTTTATTTTTTCACATTTCCTCTTAATTTTTTTCCCAATTATTTTTCCCCTTTTCCCAATTCCCCCTCATTTTTTCCCTTTTTCCCCCACCTGCTCCTGCAGCTCCGCCAGCCTATTGGCTCTCTCCTCCTCGGAATCCGAGCTCTCCTCGCTCTCCGAGGACGTTTCCGTGGAACTCTCCTCATCTTCATCCTCCTCCTCCTCCTCCTCCTCCTCCTCCTCCTCACTGGAGGATTCCTCGGACGAGGATTTGGCCGCCCGGCAGCGCTTCGGCCGCCGAGGCCGCGCCCGACTCCTGCGGCTCGTCCGGCATCTTGGCGTAGCTGAACTCAAACACATCCTGAACAAAAAAAAACATCAAATTCAAAATTGGGATTGGCTGAAATACAATTAAATCATTCTGAATTTTTCCCATTTTTCCCTCTTTTTTTTAATTTTTCAATGATTTTTTCTGATTTTTCCCATTTTTTTCGATTTTTTTTCCAATTTTTTCCAATTTTTTCTGATTTTATTTCAATTTTTTTCTCATTTTTTCCGTCTTTTTTTCTTTTTTTCTGATTTTTTCCTGATTTTTCCCCCTTTTTCCCCCTTTTTCAGATTTTTTCTGATTTTTTTCGATTTTTTCCAATTTTTATGGAATTTTTCACGATTTTTCCCTCCTTTTTCCTTAGTCTTCTTCCTCCTGATTTTCCCATTCTTTCTCCCCAATTTTTTCTTTTTTTCCCGACTTTTTCCCATTTTTTCTGATTTTTTCCCATTTTTTCTGATTTTTCCCATTTTTTCTGATCTTTTTCAGTCTTTTTTTCTTTTTTTCCTGATTTTTTAAAATTTTTCTCATTTTTCCTGATTTTTTCTGAATTTTTCCCCATTTTTCCCCCTTTTTTTCCTCATTCTTTCAATGATTTTTCCTGATTTTTTCCAATTTTTTCTAATTTTTATGGAATTTTTATAATTTTCCCCTACTTTTTCCTCAATCTTCTTCCTATTTTCCCCCTGATTTTTTTCCCAATTTTTCCATGATTTTTCACCCAGTTTTTCCTGATGATTTTTCCTCATTTTTCTCTCTTTTTCCCAATTCTTCCTCATTTTTCCCAATTTCTCCTTCTTTTTCCCCAGTTTCTTGCTGACTTTTTCTGCCTCTCCTCCCATTTGCATTTGGGTTTTTTTTCATTTTTAGTGATGTTTTCCTCTTTTTTTCCTGCTTTTTCCCCATTTTCTCTGATTTTATCCCAATTTTTTTGCGATTTTTTTCCTGATTTTATTCCCCTTTTTTCCTGCTTTTTCCAATTTTTTCCATTTTTTCCCCTGCTTATCTTTTCCCTGATTTATTCCCAATTTTCCCCTGATTTTTCCTCATTTTTTCATTATTCTTCCCAACTTTTCCCATTTTAATGATTCCAGATTTTCTAGCCCAAAAAAATTCCCAAATTTCGGTGATTTCTGGTTGTGCCATTGCAGTAAAATTAAAAAAAAAAAGACAAAATTTCAACGTTTTCTTCTCTTCCCATGAGAAAAAAAAATTTATTCCCAGTGCTGCCAGTATGGAATCAAAGCCATTCCTGGAAAAATCCCAAATTTCCAATTCCCAAAAATTCCCGAAATTCTAACAGCTCCCAAAAATTCCCGGAATCCCAACAATTTCCAAAATTGCCATATTCCCAAAAAATCCCAAAATTCCATCATTTCCATCCCATCCCACAACAAAAAATCACTCCCAGCACTCCCAGGATGGAATAAAGAAATCCCAAATTTCCAAATCCAAAAAATTCCCCGAATTCCAGCCATTTCCAGTCATCGATGAAATTCCAAATTCCCAAATTTCCAATTCCAAACTGTCAAAAAAATCCCAAAATTCCAACATTTCTTTCTCATCCCTACACCAAAAACACTCCCAGTGCTCCCAATATGGAATTAAAGAATCCCAAATTTCCAATTCCCAAAAATTCCTGAAATTCCAGCGATTTCCTGTCATCAACAAAATTGCAAATTCCCAAATTTCCAATTCCAAAATCCCAAAAAATCCCAAAATTTCATCATTTCCTTCTCACCTCACACCAAAAAACCACTCCCAGTGCTCCCAGTATGGAATTAAAGAATCCCAAATTTCCAATTCCCAAAAATTCCTGAAATTCCGGCGATTTCCAGTCGTCGATAAAATCCCAAATTCCCAAATTTCCAATTCCAAATTCCCAAAAAAACCCAAATTCCATCTTTTCTTTCTCATTCCAAGTGAAAAAATTGTGTCCACGGCTCCCAAGTATGGAATTAAATCATCTCAAATTCCCAATTCCCAAAAATTCCCGAAATTTTGCCGATTTCCGTTCGTCAATAAAATTCCAAATTCCCAAATTTCCAACTCCCAAATGCCCAAAAAAAAATCCATCATTTCCTTCTCATCCCACCCCAAAAAACCACTCCCAGTTCTTCCAGTTAAAAATCCAAATCCTTTCCCGCAAAACGCGAATTCCGAGCCGGATTTTCCCGGAATTTTTTTTTGTTTGTTTGTTTGTTTTTTGGGTTTTTTTTTTGTTGTTGTTTTTTTGGGAATTTTGGGAATTCCCACCTGGAGTTTCCTGGCCATGGCCACCACGTCGTGATCCGGAGGGTTGTACTTGTAGCAGTTGGAGAACATCAACCGAACGTCGGCGGCGAATTCCTGCGCGTCGCGGTATTCCCGGTTCTCCATCTTCCTCTGGCGGGAAAAACGGGCGGGAAAGGGTTAACGGGGTCATGGAAGGGTCAATGGGGTCTTGGAATGGTCAACAGAGTCTTGGATTGGCCAATGGAATCATGGATTGGTCAACAGGGTCTTGGAAGGCTCAACGAGGTCATGGAAGGGTCAATAGGGTCATGGAAGGGTTAACGGGGTCATGGAAGATCAATGAGATCATGGAAGGGTCAATGACATCATGAAAGGGTCAATGGGATCATGGAAAGGTCAATGATGTCATGGAAGGGTCAATGGGGTCAAGGATTGGTCAATGAGGTCATGGAAGGGTCAATGGGGTCATGAAAGGGTCAATGAGGTCATGGAAGATCAATGAGGTCATGGAAGGGTCAATGACATCATGGAAAGGTCAATGGGGCCATGGAAGGGTCAATGACATCATGGAAGGGTCAATGACGTCATGGAAGGGTCAATGGAGTCATGGAAGGGTCAATGACATCATGGAAGGGTCAATGAGGTCACGGAATATCAATGAGGTCATGGAAGGATCAATGAGGTCATGGAAGGGTCAATGACGTCATGGAAGGGTCAATGGAGTCATGGAAGGGTCAATGACATCATGGAAGGGTCAATGGGGTCATGGAAGGGTCAACAGGGCCATGGAAGGGTCAATGAGGTCATGGAAGGGTCAATGGGGTCATGGATTGGTCAATGAGGTCATGGAAGGGTCAATGGGGTCATGGAAGGGTCAATGAGGTCATGGAAGGGTCAATGAGGTCATGGAAGGGTCAACGGGGGCCATGGAAGGGTCAATGACGTCACAGAAGGGTCAATGGGATCATGGAAAGGTCAATGAGGTCATGGAAGGGTCAATGAGGTCATGGATTCGTCAATGACGTCATGGAAGATCAATGACATCATGGAAGGGTCAATGATGTCATGGAAGGATCAATGAGGTCATGGAAGGGTCAATGAGGTGACAGAAAGGTCAACGGGGTCTTGGAAGGGTCAACAGGGTCATTGATTGGTCAATGAGATCTTGAATTGGTCAACAAGGTCATGGAAGAAAAAAATCCCAAAATTCCCAAAAAACCCTTTAAAAATCCTCAAAAAATCCCGAAAAAATTCTCAAAAAAACCCCAAAAATCCTCAAAAAAAATCCCCAAAAAATTCTCAAAAAACCCCCGAAAATCCTCAAAAATCCCCCAAAAAATCCTCAAAAAATCCTTTAAAAATCCCTGAAAATCCTCCAGAAATCCCTAAAAAATTCCAAAAAATCCTCCAAAAATCCTCCAAAAATCCTTTAAAAATCCTCAAAAAATCCCCAAAAAATCCCCCAAAAAAATCCAAAAAATCCCCAAAATTCCTCCCCCCAAAAAAATATTTTTTTTTCCAAACCTTGCTGGTGCTGAGATCCATGGGATGCTTGATGATCTCGTGATAATCGTGCAGCCCCAGCGCCGACGCGTCCACGGGTTTGTAGAAACCCCCCAAAACCACCCCAAAAATCCTCAAAAAATCCTCAAAAAAATCCCCAAAAAATCCGAAAAAATCCCCAAAAATCCCCCAAAAAAATTTTTTTCCAAACCTTGCTGGTGCTGAGATCCATGGGATGCTTGATGATCTCGTGATCATCGTGCAGCCCCAGCGCCGACGCGTCCACGGGTTTGTAGAAACCCCCCAAAACCACCCCAAAAATCCTCAAAACACCTTTCAAAAATCATTTAAAATCCCTAAAAAACCCTTTAAAAATCCTCAAAAAATCCCCAAAAAATCCTCAAAAAAATCCCCAAAAAATCCTCAAAATTCTTTAAGAAATTCCTAAAAATCCTTGAAAATTCCTCAAAAAACCCTCCAAAAAATCCTTTAAAAATCCTCAAAAAATCCTCAAAAAATCCCAAAAAATCCTAAAAAATCCTCAAAAATATAAAAAAAAAAATTCTTTAAAAATCTCCAAAAAAATCCTCAAAAAATCCTTTAAAAATCCCTAAAAATCCTCCAAAAATGCCTAAAAAGTTCAAAAAAATCCTCAAAAAATCCCTACAAAAATCTTTTAAAAATCCTCAAAAAACCCAAAAAATCCCCAAAAAAACCCCCAAAATTCCCCCTCAAAAAAAAAAATTTTTTTTCCAAACCTTGCTGGTGCTGAGATCCATGGGATGCTTGATGATCTCGTGATAATCGTGCAGCCCCAGCGCCGACGCGTCCACGGGTTTGTAGAAACCCCCCAAAACCACCCCAAAAATCCTCAAAAAACCTTTCAAAAAATCTTTAAAAATCCTCCAAAAATCCTTTAAAAATCCTCAAAAAATAAAAAAAAATCCCAAAAAATCCTCAAAAAAATCCCCAAACAATCCTTAAAATTCTTTAAGAAATTCCTAAAAATCCTTGAAAATTCCTCAAAAAACCCTCCAAAAAATCCTTTAAAAATCCCTAAAAATCCTCCAAAAATCCCTAAAAAATTTTAAAAAAATCCTCCAAAAATCCCTAAAAAATTCCAAAAAAATCCTCCAAAAATCCCTAAAAAAATTCCAAAAAATCCTTAAAAAAATCCCTACAAAATACTAAAAAAATCCCAAAAAACTCCCCAAAAATACTTTAAAAATCCCTAAAAAATTCCAAAGAAATGCTCTAAAAACCCTCCAAAAATCTTGTAAAAATCCTGAAAAAATCTCAAAAAAACCCCCAAAAAATCCCCAAAAAATCCCCCAAACCCCGCCAACCAACCCCTCAAAAAATCCCAAATTTTTTTTTTCCAAACCTTGATGGTGCTGAGATCCATGGGATGCTTGATGATCTCGTGATAATCGTGCAGCCCCAGCGCCGACGCGTCCACGGGTTTGTAGAAACCCCCCAAAACCACCCCAAAAATCCTCAAAAAATCGTCAAAAAAACTCAAAAAAAATCCCAAAAAATCCTCAAAAAATCCTCCAAACATCCCTAAAAAATTCTTTAAAAATCCTGAAAAATCCCTAAAAATTTTTTAAAAAAAACCCTCCAAAAACCCTCCAAAAATCTTGTAAAAATCTTGAAAAAAATCTCTAAAAAACCCCAAAAAATCCCAAAAAAATCCCCAAAAATTCCCAAAAAATCCACTAAAAACCCCAAAAAATCCCAAATTTTTTTTCCCAAACCTTGATGGTGCTGAGATCCATGGGATGCTTGATGATCTCGTGATAATCGTGCAGCCCCAGCGCCGACGCGTCCACGGGTTTGTAGAAGGGCCAGGCGTAGGCCGCGTGTTTTTTGGACAGCAGCTCCTTCAGGATCCCGTTGCAATACTTGAGCTGCTCCGACAGTTTCCCTTTCTTGGACGTTTGGTGCTGCTGCGAGTCGGGCAGGTCCTTCCTGGGGGGTTTGATGGGGCGGGCCGCTCTCGCGCCGCGCCGGGATTTGGCGGCTTTGAGGCGCCGTCGCGATGGAAGGGGGAGGATTCGCCGCTGGCGCCAGCATGGCCGGCGTGGTGGGAGTGGTGGTGTCGGCTTTCCGCTTCACCCCCTTTTTCTGGCAAGCAAAAAAAAAAATTTGGGGATGGTGAATTGAGATTTTTTTTTTCCAAATTTCCTATGTTTTAAACTGGTATCTTTAAAGTTCCAGGGTTGGAAAATTCTATTCCGGGAGTAAAAAAATCTCGTTCCGGAATCCCAAAATCCCAATCCAGCAGGAAAAATATAATCTCCCAAAATTCCATCCCAGTGTCCCGAAATTCCATCCCAATGTCCCAAAATCCCATCCCAGTGTCCCGAAATTTCATCCCAGTGTCCCGAAATTTCATTCCACAGCTTTAAAATCCTACTCCAGTGTCTCAAAATCCCATCCCAGAACCCCAAAATCTCATTCCAGAATCCCAAAATCCCAATCCAGCAGGAAAAATATAATCTCCCAAAATTCCAGCCCAGTGTCCTGAAATTCCATCCCAGTGTCCAGAAATTCCATCCCAGCGTCCCAAAATCCCATCCCAGAGTCCCAAAATCTCATTCCAGAATCCCAAAATCCCATCCCTGAGGCCCGAAATTCCATCCCAGTGTCCCGAAATTCCATCCCAGAGTCCCAAAATTTCCTCCCAGTGTCCCAGAATTCCATCCCAGTCTCCCGAAATTCCATCTCAGTGTCCCAAAGTTCCATTCCATAGTCCTAAAATCTTACTCCAGTATCCCAAAATCCCAACCCTGAGTCCCAAAATTTCATTCCAGAATCCCAAAATCCCAATCCAGCAGGAAAAATCCCCCAAAATTCCATCCCAGTATCCTGAAATTCCATCCCAGTATCCCGAAATTCCATCCCAGTGTCCCAAAATTCCATTCCATAATCCTAAAATCTTACTCCAGTGTCCCAAAATCTCATTCCAGAATCCCAAATTCCCATCCCTGGGGCCCGAAATTCCATCCCAGTGTCCCAAAATTCCATCCCAGTGTCCCAAAATTTCATCCCAGTTTCCTAAAATCCCAATCCAGAGTCCCAAAATTTCATTCCAGAATCCCAAAATCCAATCCAGCAGCAAAACTACAATCCCCCAAAATTCCATCCCAGTATCCCAAATTCCCGCATTCCCCAAACCCCCTAAATTTTCCCAAAATCCCCCAGAATTTTCCCCAAATTTTCCCAAAATTCCCCCAGAATTTTCCCCAAATTTTCCCAAAATTCCCCAGAATTTTCCCTAATTTTCCCAAAATTCCCCAGAATTTTCCCTAATTTTCCCAAAATTCCCCCAGAATTTTCCCATATTTTCCCAAAATCCCCCCAGAATTTTCCCCAATTTTCCCAAAATTCCCCCAGAATTTTCCCTAATTTTCCCAAAATCCCCCCAGAATTTTCCCTAATTTTCCCAAAATTCCCCAGAATTTTCCTAATTTTCCTAAAATTCCCCAGAATTTTCCCCAATTTTCCCAAAAATTCCCCAGAATTTTCCCATATTTTCCCAAAATCCCCCAGAATTTTCCCCAATTTTCCCAAAATTCCCCCAGAATTTTCCCCAAATTTTCCCAAAATCCCCCCAGAATTTTCCCTAATTTTCCCAAAATTCCCCCAGAATTTTCCCTAATTTTCCTAAAATTCCCCCAGAATTTTCCCCAATTTTCCCAAAATTCCCCCAGAATTTTCCCCAATTTTCCCAAAATCCCCCAGAATTTTCCCCAATTTCCCCAAAATTCCCCCAGAATTTGCCCCAATTTTCCCAAAATTCCCCCAGAATTTTCCCTAATTTTCCCAAAATTCCCCCAGAATTTTCCCCAATTTTCCCAAAATTCCCCCAGAACTTTCCCAATTTTCCCAAAATCCCCCAAATTTTCCCAAAATCCCCCAAATTTTCCCAAAATCCCCCAAATTTCCCCACCCACCACCCCCAACCCCCAAATTCCCGCATTCCCCAAATTCCCCAAATCTCCCAACCGCGCTCACCTTGGCCACGGGCTGGGTGGGCGCGGGGGCAGCCAGGACGGTGGGACTGGGGTTACTGGGGTTACTGGGGTTACTGGGGTTGCTGGGATTGCTGGGATTGCTGGGCAGGGCCCCGGGGTGCTGCAGGGATTTGAGCAGCGGCGCCGCGATCACCGACGGGTGCGCCAGGGTGACGATGGTGGTCGGGATGTCGGCGGCGCCGGCGGCGAAGGGCGGCGACACCGACGACACGGCCGGGACCTGCTGGGCTGGGCTGCTCAGACCCGCCAGCAGCGCTGCGAAAACAAAACACCATCATTGCTGGGGCATTCAGCTTTTTTTGGGATTTTTTTGGGATTTTTTGGGGGGGTTTTTGGGGATTTTTTGGGATTTTTTTGGGATTTTTTGGAGGGTTTTTTTGGGATTTTTGGGATTTTTTTGGGATTTTTTGGGGGTTTTTTGGGGGATTTTTGGGATTTTTTGGGGATTTTTGGGATTTTCTGGGGGTTTTTTGGGATTTTTTGGGATTTTTGGGGGGTTTTGGGATTTTTGGGGATTTTTTTGGATTTTTTGGGGATTTTTTGAGGTTTGTCTTTGGGATTTTTTGGGATTTTTTGGGATTTTTTGGGGGTTTTTTGGGGGTTTTTTTGGGGATTTTTGGGATTTTTTGGGGATTTTTCGGGATTTTTTGAGATTTTTTAGGGGTTTTTTTGGGATTTTTTGAGGATTTTTAAAGGATTTTTGGAGGATTTTTTTGGGAAGTTTTCAAGGATATTTTAGGGAATTTTGGGAAAAATTTTGGTGAGTTCTTAAGGATATTTTGACGATTTTTTGGGATTTTATTAGGGATTTTTTAAAGGATGTTTTGGGGATTTTTGAGGGATTTTTTGAGGATTTTTTTGGGATTTTTTGGCATCTTTGGAGGATTTTTTAAAGATTTTTTGAAAGGTTTTTTAAGGATTTTTGGGGTGGTTTTGGGGGGTTTCTACAAACCCGTGGACGCGTCGGCGCTGGGGCTGCACGATTATCACGAGATCATCAAGCATCCCATGGATCTCAGCACCAGCAAGGTTTGGAAAAAAAATATTTTGGGGGGAATTTTGGGGGTTTTTTTGGGGATTTTTTGGGGTTTTTTGGGGATTTTTTGGGGTTTTTTTTTGGGATTTTTTGAGGATTTTTAAAGGATTTTTGGAGGATTTTTTGAGGATTTTTTGGAATTTTTTAGGGATTTCTGAAGGATTTTTAGGGATTTTTAAAGGGTATTTCGAGGATTTTTTTGGGGATTTTTGAGGATTTTTGGGGACTTTTTGAGAATTTTTTGGGGATTTTTTTGAGGATTTTTTGGAATTTCTTAGGGATTTCTGGCGGATTTTTTGAGGATTTTTAAAGGATATTTAGAGGATTTTTTGGGGGAATTTTGAGGATTTTTGGGGTTTTTTTGGTATTTTGTGAGGATTTTTTTAGGGTTTTTGGATGATTTTTGGAGGATTTTTTGGAATTTTTTAGGGATTTCTGGAGGATTTTTAGGGATTTTTAAAGGATATTTTGAGGATTTTTTTGGGGATTTTTGAGGATTTTTGGGGTTTTTTTGAGAATTTTTTGAGGATTTTTAAAGGATTTTTGGAGGATTTTTTGAGGATTTTTTGGAATTTTTTAGGGATTTCTGGAGGATTTTTAGGGATTTTTAAAGGATATTTTGAGGATTTTTTTGGGGATTTTTGAGGATTTTTGGGGTTTTTTTGAGAATTTTTTTGGGATTTTTTTGAGGATTTTCGGGGTTTTTTTGAGAATTTTTTGGGGATTTTTTTTGAGGATTTTCAGGGATTTTTTGAGAATTTTTTCGGGATTTTTTGAGGATTTTTAAAGGGTTTTTTGGGAATTTTGGGATTTTTTTCTTCCATGACCTTGTTGACCAATTCAAGATCTCATTGACCAATCAATGACCCTCTTGACCCTTCCAAGACCCCGTTGACCTTTTTGTCACCTCATTTTTTCTGGATTTTAGAGGTTTTTTCGTAATTTTTTGTGATTTTTTTTTCATGATTTTTTCATGATTTTTTTGGGATTTTTTTCTGATTTTTTTTCTGTTTTTTTAGTGTTTTTTTCATGATTTTTTGGGATTTTTTCTGATTTTATAGTAGTTTTTTTCATGGTTTTTTCATGACTTCTTGGGATTTTTTCTGGTTTTTTACTGTTTTTTTCATGATTTTTTAGGATTTTTTTCAGATTTTTTCTGGTTTTTTAGTGTTTTTTTCATGATTTTTTGGGATTTTTTTTCTGATTTTTTTTACGTTTTTTTCCCTTTTTTAAGAGGTTTTTTCATTATTTTTTTGGATTTTTTCCTGATTTTTTGGGAATTTTTTTCTGATTTTTTAGTGTTTTTTTCATGATTTTTTGTGATTTTTTTTCTGATTTTTGGGATTTTTTCTGATTTTTGGGGGGTTTTTTTGCTCCTTTGGCTGGATCCAAGTGTTTGATCCCCAATTAATTCCCCAATCTATGAATTTGATCTCCAATTAACTCCCAAATTAATTTCCCAATTAATTCCCAAATTTTGGCCAGATCCAGATACTGAATCACCAATTAATTCCCGAATCCAGGAGTTTAATCTCCAATTAATTCCCCAACTAATTCCTGAATTTCGGCCTGATCAAGGTGTTTGATCCCTAATTAATTCCCCAATTAATTCCCCAATTAATTCCCTGATTTGAGTGTTGGATCCTGAATTAATTCCCCAATTAATTCCCGAATTTCAGCTGGATCCAGATGTTGGATTCCAAATTAAGTCCCCAATTCTGGCCAGATCCAGGTGCTTGATTCCAAATCAAT
Source organism: Muscicapa striata striata (assembly GCA_030060385.1). NCBI lineage: Eukaryota > Metazoa > Chordata > Aves > Passeriformes > Muscicapidae > Muscicapa > Muscicapa striata. The sequence goes on from JAREIS010000822.1 coordinate 24,029, forward strand.
TCCCCAATTAACTCCCAAATCCAGGAGTTTGATCTCCAATTAATTCCCAATTAATTCCCAATTAATTCCCCAATTTCGGCTGGATTCAGATATCAGATCCCCAATTAATTCCTGAATTCAGGAGTTTGATCTCCAATTAATTCCCTAATTAATCCCCAAATTTTGGCCGGATCCAAGTGTTTGATCCCCAATTCATTCCCTAATTCATTCCCCAATTAATTCCCAAATTCAAGCTGGATCCAGATACTGGATCCCCAATTAATTCCCAAACCCAGGCATTTGATCTCCAATTAATTCCCCAATTAATTCCAAAATTTTTATCAGATTGAAGTGTTTGATCTCCAATTAATTCCTCAATTAATTCCCAAATTTTGGCCAGATCCAGATACTTAATCTCCAATTAATTCCTGAATCCAGGAGTTTAATCCCCAATTAATTCCTGAATTTCGGCCTGATCAAGGTGTTTGATCCCCAATTAATTCCCCAATTAATTCCCAAATTTCAGCTGGATCCAGATGTTGGATTCCAAATTAAGTCCCCAATTCTGGCCAGATCCAGGTGCTTGATTCCAAATCAATTACCCAATTAACTCCCAAATCCAGGAGTTTGATCTCCAATTAATTCCCAAATTAATTCCGAAATTTTGGCCGGATTCAGATATCAGATCCCCAATTAATTCCTGAATTCAGGAGTTTGATCTCCAATTAATTCCCAATTAATTCCCAAATTAATTCCCAAATTTTGGCCAGATTCAGATATCAGATCCCCAATTAATTCCTGAATTCAGGAGTTTGATCTCCAATTAATTCCCTAATTAATCCCCAAATTTTGGCCAGATCCAAGTGTTTGATCCCAATTAATTCCCTAATTCATTCCCCAATTAATTCCCAAATTTCAGCTGGATCCAGACACTGGATCCCCAATTAATTCCCAAACCCAGGCATTTGATCTCCAATTAATTCCCCAATTAATTCCAAAATTTTTATCAGATCCAAGTGTTTGATCTCCAATTAATTCCCAATTAATTCCTAAATTTTGGCCAGATCAAGATACTGGATCCCCAATTAATTCCTGAATCCAGGCATTTGATCCCCAATTAATTCCAAAATTTTGGCCAGATTCAGGTGCTGAATCCCCAATTAATTCCCCAATTAATTCCCCAATTAATCCCCAGATTTTGGCTGGATCCAAGTGTTTGATCCCCAATTAATTTCCCAATTAATTCCCAAATTTTGGCCAGATCCAGATACTGAATCACCAATTAATTCCCGAATCCAGGAGTTTAATCTCCAATTCATTCCCCAATTAATTCCTGAATTTCAGCCACACCAAGGTGATGGACACCCAATTAATTAACTCCCCAATTAATAAATTAATTCCCCAATTAACTCCCTAACTCAGGTGTTAGATCCCAAATTAATTCCCCAATTAATTTCAGCCGGATACACATATTGTATCCCAAATTAATTCCTGAATGCAGATGTTAGACCTGCCCATTAATTAATTACCTCCCCAATTAATTAATTAATCCCTAATTAAGCCCAGTACCTGCAGCTCTGGCTGCCCCTTTCTTGTGGCTGTTCTTGGCCAGGGGCAGCAGCAGCTCCTGCTCGTCCGGGGGCATCTGAGCCACTTTCTGCAGGAAAAGCTTCTCCAGGGTCTGAGCCATCAGCACGATGTCATCCGTGGGCTGGGGAGGGAAAAAATTGGGAATTAGGGATGAGAAACATTACTGGAATTTTTGGGAATTTTTTTGGAATTTTTTGGGATTTTTTTTGGAATTTTTTTGGCATTTTTTGGGAATTTTTCAGATTTTTTTCGGATTTTTCGGATTTTTTAATTTGATTTTTAAAATATTTTTCAAGTGATTTTTAGAGAATTTTTTTTTATTTGGGAATTTTTTGAGGTTTTTAAGGGCATTTTTTGGGAATTAATTTTTGGGAATTAATTTACGGGAATTAATTTTTGGGAATTAATTTTTGGGAATTTTTTCGGAATTCTTGGGGGATTTTTTGGGGAATTTTTTGGGAATTTTTCAGATTTTTTTCTGACTTTTTCTGTATTTTTCCCATTTTTTAATTTGATTTTTAACATATTTTTCAAGGGATTTTTAGAGATTTTTTTTTTTTTTTTTAATTTGGGAATTTTTTGAGGTTTTTAAGGGCATTTTTGGGAATTAATTTTTGGGAATTAATTTTTGGGAATTAATTTTTGGGAATTAATTTTTGGGAATTTTTTTGGAATTTTTTGGGATTTTTTGGGGATTTTTTGGGGATTTTTTGGATTTTTTTTCGATTTTTTTTGTATTTTTCCGATATTTTAATTTGATTTTTAAAATATTTTTCAAGGGATTTTTTCTTTTTTTTAACTTGGGAATTTTTTGAGGTTTTTAAGGGCATTTTTTGGGAATTAATTTTTGGGAATTTTTTCGGAATTCTTGGGGGATTTTTTGGGGAATTTTTGGGAATTTTTCTGATTTTTTTCTGACTTTTTCTGTATTTTTCCCATTTTTTAATTTGATTTTTTAAATTATTTTCAAGGGATTTTTAGAGATATATTTTTTTTTTTTTAAATTTGGGAATTTTTTGAGGTTTTAAGGGCATTTTTTGGGAATTATTTTTGGGAATTAATTTTTGGGAATTAATTTTTGGGAATTTTTTCGAATTCTTGGGGATTTTTCGGGAATTTTTGGGGATTTTTCGGATTTTTTCGATTTTTTGTATTTTTCCGATATTTTAATTTGATTTTTAAAATATTTTTCAAGGGATTTTTTTTTTTAATTTGGGAGTTTTTTGAGGTTTTTATGGCATTTTTTGGGAATTAATTTTTGGGAATTAATTTTTGGGAATTTTTTCGGAATTCTTGGGGGATTTTTCGGGGAATTTTTTGGGGATTTTTCGGATTTTTTTTTAATTTTTTTGGTATTTCTCCGATATCTTAATTTGATTTTTAAAATATTTTTCAAGGGATTTTTAGAGATTTTTTTTTTTTTTTAATTTGGGAATTTTTTGAGGTTTTTAAGGGCATTTGTTGGGAATTAATTTTTGGGAATTTTTCGAATTCTTGGGGGATTTTTTAGGGATTTTTTAGGGAATTTTTCGGATTTTTTTCTGATTTTTTTTTTGTATTTTTCCGATTTTTTAATTTGATTTTTAAAATATTTTTCAAGGGATTTTTTTTTTAAATTGGGCATTTTTTGAGGTTTTTAAGGGCATTTGTTGGGAATTCATTTTTGGGGATTTTTTCAGAATTTTTTGGGGGATTTTTCGGGGAATTTTTGGGCATTTTTTGGACATTTTTCGGATTCTTTTCAGATTTTTTTTCTTACTTTTCAAATTTTTTTATTTGATTTTTAAATTAATTTTCAAGGGTTTTTTAGGGAATTTTTTTTTTAATTTGGGAATTTTTTGAGGTTTTTAAGGGCATTTTTTGAGAATTAATTAATTAATTTTTTAATTTAATTTTTTTCCATTTTTGGCTTTTTTTCTGCCTTTTTTTTCCTATTTTCATGGTATTTTTTTTTTTTTCAATATTTTGAATATTTCTTCGATATTTTTTAGGTGTTTTTGTGCCATTTTTGGGGAATTTTTTTCCCTACCTAATTAAGTTTTTGTGCCATTTTATTGTTATTTTTGTGGCAATTTTGGCTTTTTTTGTAGCTTTTTTTTTTTGCTATAATTATGGGTAATTTTTTTTTAATATTCTGGATATTTTTGGTGCTTTTGTGTCATTTTTAGGATTTTTCCCCTACCTTGCAGATGTAACAGTTGGTGAACATGGAGTTTTTATGATGTTATTTTTTCATTTTTTTGGATATTTTTTCGATTTTTTTTTTTTACTTTGTTTTTTCCTATTTCCATGGTATTTTTTTTTTATCTTTTGGATATTTTTAGGCTGTAATTTGGGATTTTTTTCCTCTTCCCTGTTGTGTTTTTGTGCCATTTTTTAGTCATTTTTGTGGCATTTTTTAGTCATTTTTGTGATTTTCAGTGGCAGCTTTTTTGTTATTTTCATGGAAATTTTTTCTGTAATATTTTAAATTTTTTTTAATATTTTTGGGTGTTTTTGTGCCATTTTTGGGATTATTTTTCCCCCCTACCTTGTTGTAGATGTAGCAGTTGGTGAACATGGTATTTTCATGGTGTTTCCAGGGAGTTTTTATGGCATTTTTTAGTCATTTTTTCTGGCATTTTTGGCTTTTTTTCATGACATTTTTTAACTATAGTTTTGGATAATTTCTATGTATTTTTGGGATTTTTAAAATATTTTTCTGGATATTTCTGGATATTCCTTTGATATTTTTTGGATATTTTTTATGCCATTTTTAGTCATTTTTGTGATTTTCAGTGGCGGCTTTTTTGTTATTTTCATGGAAATTTTTTTTGCAATATTTTAAATTTTTTTTAATATTTTTGGGTGTTTTTGTGCCGTTTTTGGGATTTTTTTTTCCCCCCTACCTTGTTGTAGATGTAGCACTTGGTGAACATGGAGTTTTCATGGTGTATTTCTGGGTGTTTTGCTGCATTTTTTGGCCATTTTTAGTTTTTTAGAGGGATTTTTTGGGAGTTTTTTTTGCTATTTTTATGCTCTATTTTTTTGCATTTTTGGGGTATTTTTTGGATATTTTTTAGGTGTATTTTGGGATCTTTTTTTTCCCTTCCTCGTTCTGGTTTTGTGGCATTTTTGATTTTTTTCATGGTGTTTTTTCCTATTTTCATGGTGTATTTTATGGATATTTTATGGATATTTTATGGATTTTTTTTTTTTTTTTTGGATATTTTCTGGATATTTTTTGGATATTTTTTGGGTCCTTTTATGCCATTTTTGGGATTATTTTTTCCCCAACCTTGTTGTATTTTTGTGCCATTTTTTAACTGTTTTTGTGGCAATTTTGGCTTTTTTTATGACATTTTTTTGCCATAATTTTGGGTATTTTTTCCTTTAATTTTTGGGCATATTTTGGGTGTTTTTGTGCCATTTTTGGGATTATTTTTTCCCCCCTACCTTGTTGTAGATGTAGCAGTTGGTGAACATGGAGTTTTTATGATGTAATTTTTTCATTTTATTGAATATTTTTCAGATTTTTCTGGACTATTTTTTTTCTACTTTCATGGCATTTTTTTCCCTATTTTCATGGAATTTTTTTTTTTAAATATTTTAAATATTTTAGGCTGTAATTTGGGATTTTTTTCCCCTTCCCTGTTGTGTTTTTGTGCCATTTTTTAGTCATTTTTGTGGCATTTTTAGTCATTTTTGTGATTTTTAGTGGCGGCTTTTTTGCTATTTTCATGGAAATTTTTTTAATTTTTTGGGGGATATTTTTGGGTGTTTTTGTGCCATTTTTGGGATTATTTTTTCCCCCCTACCTTGTTGTAGATGTAGTAGTTGGTGAACATTGTATTTTCATGGTGTTCCATGGAGTTTTTATGGCATTTTTTAGTCATTTTTTGTGATTTTTAGTGGCAGTTTTTTTCCTATTTTCATGGAAAATTTTGGGTAATTTTTTTTTAAATCTTGGAAATTTTTTAGGTGTTTTTGTGCCATTTTTGGGATTTTTTCCCCACTACCTCGTTGTGGTTTTGTGGCATTTTTTTTTCATAGTTTTTGGTTGTTTTTTTTTTTTTTTCATGCTGTATTTTATCGATATTTCTTGAATATTTTTTGATTTTTTTTTAATATTTTTTAGATATTTTCCGAATGTTTCTTGGATATTTTTTGGATATTTTGTGCCATTTTTGGGATATTTTTCCCCCTATTTTTCCCCAACCTTGTTGTATTTTTGTGCCATTTTGTAACCGTTTTTGTGGCAATTTTGGCTTTTTTTATGACATTTTTTTGCCATAATTTTGGGTAATTTTTTTTTTTCATTTTAATATTTTGGGTGTTTTTGTGCCATTTTGGGATTATTTTTCCCCCTACCTTGTTGTAGATGTAGCAGTTGGTGAACATGGTGTTGAAGTCCTGCATGCACTCTGCTGCCCCCAGTAATAATTGTTCTCCAGGCGCCTCTTGATGGTCCCCATGTCCATGGGCTGCTTGATGATCTTGTGATAATCCTAAAAATTCCATTTATTTTGGGGAAAAAAACCCAAAATTTGGGTTCAGCACAGCAGAAAATGGGGGGGGAGGGGAAAGGGGGGAACACACACACAGAGGGGGGAGGGGGAAAAGGGGAATTCTGATGGAATTGGGGGAATTTCTGTTAAAATTTGGGTTTTTTGGGAGAAATTTTGCTGGAATTTGGGGTTTTTTTGGGAGAAATTCTGATGGAATTTGGGGTTTTTTTGGGAGAAATTCTGCTGGAATTTGGGTTTTTTGGGGGAAAAATTCTGCTGGAATTTGGGTTTTTTTGGGGGGAAAATTCTGTCAAAATTTGGATTTTGGGAGAAATTTTGCTGGAATTTGGGGGTTTTTTTGGGAAAATTCTGCTGGAATTTGGGTTTTTTTGGGAGAAATTCTGCTGAAATTTGGGGTTTTTTGGGAGAAATTCTGCTGAAATTTGGGGTTTTTTTGGGAGAAATTCTGATGGAATTTGGGTTTTTTTTGGGAAAAATTCTGCTGGAATTTGGGGGAAATTCTGTTAAAATTTGGATTTTTTTGTGAGAAATTCAGCTGGAATTTGGGGTTTTTTTTGGGAGAAATTCTGCTGGAATTTGTTTTTTTTTGGGAAAAATTCTGCTGAAATTTGGGGGTTTTTGGGAGAAATTCTGATGGAATTTGGTTTTTTTTTTTTGGGAACAATTCTGCTGGAATTTGGGTTTTTTTTGGGAGAAATTCTGCTGGAATTGGGGGGAAATTCTGTTAAAATTTGGATTTTTTTGTGAGAAATTCTGATGGAATTTGGGGTTTTTTTAAACTCAGTTTTAGGCCAATTTAAAGTAAATTTAACCTGAATTTAAAGCAAATTTAAGATGAATTTAAGGTAAACTTAAGGCCAATTTAAAGCCAATTTAAACTCAGTTTTAGGCCAATTTAAACTAAATTTAACCTGAATTTAAAGCAAATTTAAGGCCAATTTAAAGCCAATTGAAATTCAGTATTAGGCCAATTGAAATTCAGTTTAAAGCCACTTTAAACTCGGTTTAAGACCAATTTAAAGCCAATTTAACCTGAATTTAAAGCCAATTTAAGCTCAGTTTTAGGCCAGTTTAAGCTCAGTTTTAGTCCAATTTAAGTAAATTTAACCTGAATTTAAAGCTAATTTAAGATGAATTTAAGGTAAATTTAAAGCAAAATTAAAGCCAATTTAAATTCAGCTTAAAGCCACTTTAAACTTGGTTTAAGACCAATTTAAAGCAAATAAACCTGAATTTGAAGCCAATTTAAACTCGGTTTTAGGCCAATTTAAAGCCAATTTAAACTCGGTTTTAAGCCAATTTAAAGGAAATTTAAGCTGAATTTAAAGCAAATTTAAGATGATTTTAAGGTAAATTTAAGGCCAATTTAAAGCCAATTTAAACTCAGTTTTAGACCAATTTAAACTCAGTTTTAGAGCAATTTAAACTCAGTTTTAGAGCAATTTAAACTCAGTTTTAGGCCAATTTAAACCCGGTTTTAAACCAATTTAAAGTAAATTTAACCTGAATTTAAAGCAAATTTAAGGCCAATTTAAAGCCAATTGAAATTCAGTTTTAGGCCAATTGAAATTCAGTTTAAAGCTACTTTAAACTCGGTTTAAGACCAATTTAAAGCCAATTTAACCTGAATTTAAAGCCAATTTAAGCTCAGTTTTAGGCCAATTTAAACTCGGTTTTAAGCCAATTTAAAGTAAATTTAAGCTGAATTTAAAGCAAATTTAAGATGAATTTAAGGTAAAGTAAGGCAAATTTAAATTCATTTTCAGGCCAATTTAAGCTGGGTTTTAGGCCAACTTAAAATAAATTTAACCTGAATTTAAAGCAAATTTAAGATGATTTTAAGGTAAATTTAAGGCCAATTTAAAGCCAATTTAAACTCAGTTTTAGACCAATTTAAACTCAGTTTTAGAGCAATTTAAACTCGGTTTTAGAGCAATTTAAACTCGGTTTTAGAGCAATTTAAACTTGGTTTTAGGCCAATTTAAACTCGGTTTTAAGCCAATTTAAAGTAAATTTAACCTGAATTTAAAGCAAATTTAAGGCCAATTTAAAGCCAATTGAAATTCAGTTTTAGGCCAATTGAAATTCAGTTTAAAGCCACTTTAAACTCAGTTTAAGACCAATTTAAAGCCAATTTAACCTGAATTTAAAGCCAATTTAAGCTCAGTTTTAGACCAGTTTAAGCTCAGTTTTAGGCCAATTTAAGTAAATTTAACCTGAATTTAAAGCAAATTTAAGATGAATTTAAGCTAAATTTAAAGCAAAATTAAAGCAAATTTAAATTCAGTTTTAGGCCAATTTAAATTCAGTTTAAAGCCACTTTAAACTTGGTTTAAGACCAATTTAAAGCAAATAAACCTGAATTTAAAGCCAATTTAAACTCGGTTTTAAGCCAATTTAAAGGAAATTTAAGCTGAATTTAAAGCAAATTTAAGATGATTTTAAGGTAAATTTAAGGCCAATTTAAAGCCAATTTAAACTCAGTTTTAGACCAATTTAAACTCAGTTTTAGAGCAATTTAAACTCAGTTTTAGAGCAATTTAAACTCAGTTTTAGGCCAATTTAAACCCGGTTTTAAACCAATTTAAAGTAAATTTAACCTGAATTTAAAGCAAATTTAAGGCCAATTTAAAGCCAATTGAAATTCAGTTTTAGGCCAATTGAAATTCAGTTTAAAGCTACTTTAAACTCGGTTTAAGACCAATTTAAAGCCAATTTAACCTGAATTTAAAGCCAATTTAAGCTCAGTTTTAGGCCAATTTAAACTCGGTTTTAAGCCAATTTAAAGTAAATTTAAGCTGAATTTAAAGCAAATTTAAGATGAATTTAAGGTAAAGTAAGGCAAATTTAAATTCATTTTCAGGCCAATTTAAGCTGGGTTTTAGGCCAACTTAAAATAAATTTAACCTGAATTTAAAGCAAATTTAAGATGATTTTAAGGTAAATTTAAGGCCAATTTAAAGCCAATTTAAACTCAGTTTTAGACCAATTTAAACTCAGTTTTAGAGCAATTTAAACTTCGGTTTTAGAGCAATTTAAACTCGGTTTTAGAGCAATTTAAACTTGGTTTTAGGCCAATTTAAACTCGGTTTTAAGCCAATTTAAAGTAAATTTAACCTGAATTTAAAGCAAATTTAAGGCCAATTTAAAGCCAATTGAAATTCAGTTTTAGGCCAATTGAAATTCAGTTTAAAGCCACTTTAAACTCAGTTTAAGACCAATTTAAAGCCAATTTAACCTGAATTTAAAGCCAATTTAAGCTCAGTTTTAGACCAGTTTAAGCTCAGTTTTAGGCCAATTTAAGTAAATTTAACCTGAATTTAAAGCAAATTTAAGATGAATTTAAGCTAAATTTAAAGCAAAATTAAAGCAAATTTAAATTCAGTTTTAGGCCAATTTAAATTCAGTTTAAAGCCACTTTAAACTTGGTTTAAGACCAATTTAAAGCAAATAAACCTGAATTTAAAGCCAATTTAAACTCGGTTTTAAGCCAATTTAAAGGAAATTTAAGCTGAATTTAAAGCAAATTTAAGATGATTTTAAGGTAAATTTAAGGCCAATTTAAACTCAGTTTTAGAGCAATTTAAACTCGGTTTTAGGCCAATTTAAACCCGGTTTTAAGCCAATTTTAAGTAAATTTAACCTGAATTTAAAGCAAATTTAAGGCCAATTTAAAGCCAATTTAAACTCAGTTTTAGGCCACTTTAAACTCAGTTTTAGGCCACTTTAAACTCAGTTTTAGGCCACTTTAAGCTCAGTTCCAATCCAATTGCAGCCCTGCAGGGGAGTTTTACCTCTGGCCTGTAACTCCTTGGGTGCCACAGGTGCCTCTAAATTTTGGGGCCAATTCTCAGCCAAGTCTTCTACAAACTCAGGGGAGGCAGAATCTGAAAATTCACAATTGGGGAACTTCATCAGCAGCTAAACTTCAGTTTAGGACCAGCTTCAAATTCACTTCAAGATCATCTTTAAATTGAATTCAGGGTCAGCCTGAAATTAAAATTTTAGGAGCATCCCCAAAATTAATTTTAAATTAAATTTTCAGTTGAGTACATTAAATAAATAACTTAAATAAATTAATAATTAATAAATAACATTAAATTAATTTTCCATTTTAAATTGAATTTAGGGCCACGTTTTAAGATCACCTTTTAATTAAATTTAGGATCAGCCTGAAATTAATTTTAGGATGATCTTGAAATTAATTTTATGATGAACCTGAAATTATTTTCAGGATCACCTTCAAACTAAATTTAGGATCACCCTAAAACTAATTCCAGGATCAGCTTTAAATTCATTTTGGGCCCACCCTAAAACCAATTTAAATTGGGTTTAGGATCACTTTAAATTAATTTTAGGATCACCCTAAAACCAGTATTAGAGTCAGGCTTAAATTAATTTTAAGATCTACTTCAAATAAAATTTAGGACCAGCCTGAAAGCAATTTTAAATTAATTTTAGAATCACTATAAAATGAATTCTAAAATAATCCTGAAGTTTAAATTAATTCTAGAATCATCCTAAAATTAATTCTAGGATCATTCTGAAATTAATTTTAGGTTTACCTTTAAATTAATTCCAGGAACTCTTTTAAATTATTTTAAAATCACCCTAAAACCAATATTAGAATCACCTTGAAATTAATTCAAGGATCAGTTTTAAATTAAAATTCAGGATTAGCCTGAAACCAATTTTAAATTAAGATCACTGTAAAATTAATTCTAAAATAAATTTTAGGCTCAGCCTAAAACCAATTTTAGGATGACCTTGAAATCAATTTTAGAATCATTTTGAAGTTCATTTTAAGATCAACTTAAAATTAATTGCAGGACCACTCTGAAATTAATTCTTGGATCACTTTAAAATTAATTTTAGAATCATCTTGAAATTAATTTTAGAATCACCTTGAAATTAATTATAAGATCAATTTTAAATTAATTTTAGAACCAGCCTAAAACCATTTTAGACCTGGCACCTGTGGCTGAGACCCAGGAGCTGAGGGTGACACAACAGGATCAAAAAAAGGGGAAACAACTCACACACAAAAACCACCAAAATCCAAAAAAAAACAACAAAAATCACCCCAAAATCCCAAAAATTCACCCCAAAAATGAGGAGTAAATCCAGTTTGAGGGGGTCTACGGGTTGGCTGAAGGGTCAAAAAACCAAAGGGGAAACATTCATGCAAAAACCCCCAAAATCCCAAAAAATCACCTTAAAATTTCTAAAAATCAACCCAAGAACCCACAAGGGAAACCACTCATTGAAAAAAAACCCCAAAATACCCAAAAATCACCCCAAAAATCCTAAAATTCACCCCAAAAATGAGGAGTAAACCCAACTTGAGGGGGTCTACGGGTCGGCAGAAGGGTCAAAAAACCACAGGGGAACCACTCATGGAAAAAAACCCCCAAAACCCCAAAATATCACCCCAAAATCCACCTAAAAACCCCCAAAATCACCCCAAGAGCCCAAAAGGAAACCACTCATGAAAAAAAAACCCCAAAACCTCTAAAAATCACCCCACAAACCCTAAAATTCACCCCAAAAATTACCAACAAATCCAACTTGAGGGTGTCTACGGGTCAGCAGAAGGTCCAAAAAACCACAGGGGAACCACTCATGGAAAAACTGCCAATAAACCAAAATACCACCCCAAAATTCACCCCAAAACCCCCTCAAAATACCTAAAAATCACCTCAAAGACCCACAATGGAACCACTCACACAAAAAACACCCCAAAAACCCAAAAAATCACCCCAAAATTTACCAGGAAACGAAACTTGGCTGAATCTACGGGTTGGAAGAAGGGTCAAAAAACCACAGAGGAACTACTTATGGAAAAACCAACAAAATCCCAAAAAATCACCTTAAAAATCCTAAAATCACCCCAAGAATCCACAAGGGAAACCACTCATGGAAAAAAACCCAAAACCTCTAAAAATCACCCCAAAAATCCTAAAATTCACCCCAAAAATGAGGAGTAAATCCAACTTGATGATGTCTACGGGTCAGCAGAAGGTCCAAAAAACCACAGGGGAGCTACTCAAGGAAAAAAAAACCCAAAACCCAAAATATCACCCCAAAATCCACCTAAAAACCCCCAAATCCCCCAAGAGTCCAAAACAAAACCACTCATGAAAAAAACCACCAAAACCTCTCAAAATCACCCCAAAAACCCTAAAATTCCCCCAAAAATTAGCAGCAAACCCAACCTGAGAGCAACTACAGGTCAGCAGAAGGGTCAAAAAACCACAGGGGAACCACTCATGGACAAACCACCAATAAACCAAAATATCACCCCAGAATCCACCCCAAAACCCAAAACTCATCCGTAAATCCCTAAAAATCATCTCAAAGACCCACAATGGAACCACTCACAGAAAAAACCACCCCAAAAACCCAAAAAATCACCCCAAAATTTACCAGCAAACCCAATTTGGGAGCGTCTACGGGTCGGCAGAAGGGTCAAAAAACCACAGGGGAACCACTCGTGGAAAAAAAACCCCAAAACCCAAAATATCACCCCAAAATTCACCCAAAAACCCCAAAAATCACCCCAAGAGCCCAAAAGAAAACACTCATGAAAAAAAAACCCAAAACCTCTAAAAATCACCCCAAAAACCCTAAAATTCACCCCAAAAATTACCAAGAAACCCAATTTGAGAGCGTCTACGGGTCGGCGGAAGGTCCAAAAAACCATAGGGGAGCCACTCACTCAAAACCCACCAATAAACCAAAATATCTACCCAAAATCCACCCAAAATCCCCAAAAATCACCTCAAAATCCCTAAAAATCACCTCAAAGACCCACAATCGAACCAGTCATGCAAAAAACCACCCCCAAAACCCAAAAAATCACCCCAAAATCTACCAGCAAACCCAATTTGGGGGTGTCTACGGGTTGACAGAAGGGTCAAAAAACCACAGAGGAACTACTTATGGAAAAACCAACAAAATCCCAAAAAATCACCTTAAAAATCCTAAAATCACCCCAAGAATCCACAAGGGAAACCACTCATGGAAAAAAACCCAAAACCTCTAAAAATCACCCCAAAAATCCTAAAATTCACCCCAAAAATGTGGAGTAAATCCAACTTGAGGGCGTCTACGGGTCAGCAGAAGGTCCAAAAAACCACAGGGGAGCCACTCAAGGAAAAAAAAACCCAAAACCCCAAAATATCACCCCAAAATCCACTCAAAAACCCCAAAAATCACCCCAAGAACCCACAAGGGAAACCACTCATGCAAAAAAAAAAACCAAAAAACCATAAAAATCACCTCAAAAATCACCCCAAAAATTAGCAGCAAGCCCAATTTGAGGGAGACTACGGGTCAGCAGAAGGGTCAAAAAACCACAGGGGAACCATTCATGCAAAAACCTCCAAAATCCCAAAAAATCACCCCAAAAATCCTAAAATTCACCCCAAAAATCACCCCAAGAGCCCAAAAGGAAACCACTCATGAAAAAAAAACACAAAACCTCTAAAAATCACCCCAAAAACCCTAAAAATCACCCAAAAATTACCAACAAATCCAACTTGAGGGTGTCTACGGGTCGGCGGAAGGGTCAAAAAACCATAGGGGAGCCACTCACTCAAAACCCAACAATAAACCAAAATATCTACCCAAAATCCACCCAAAATCCCCAAAAATCACCTCAAAATCCCTAAAAATCATCTCAAAGACCCACAATCGAACCAGCCATGCAAAAAATCACCCCAAAAACCCAAAAAATCACCCCAAAATTTATCAGGAAACCCAACTTGGCTGAATCTACGGGTTGGCAGAAGGGTCAAAAAACCACAGAGGAACCACTAATGGAAAAACCGCCAATAAACCAAAAAATCGCCCCAAAATCCAACCCAAAACCCCAAAACTCATCCCAAAATCCCTAAAAATCACCTCAAAGACCCACAATGGAACCACTCATACAAAAAATCACCCCAAAAACCAAAATATTACCCCGAAAACCAAAAAAACCACCCAAAACCCACCCCAAAATCACCTGAAAATTTACCAGCAAGCCCAACTTGACAGTGTGTACGGGTTGGCAGGAGGGTCAAAAAACCACAGGGAAACCACTCACACAAAACCATCCCAAAAACCACAAAAAATCACCCCAAAAATCCTAAAACTCACCCCAAAAATTAAGAGCAAACCCAACTTGATGAGGTCTACGGGTCGGGAAAAGGGTCAAAAAATGACAGGGGAACCACTCATGGAAAAAAACCCCCAAAACTCATCCCAAAATCCCTAAAAATCACCTCAAAGACCCACAATGGAACCAGTCACACAAAAAAACCACCCCAAAAACAAAACCAAAGCACCCCAAAAATCACCTGAAAATTTGCCAGCAAGCCCAACTCGACATTGTGTACAGGTTGGCAGGAGGGTCAAAAAACCCCAGGGGGAACCACTCACACAAAACCATCCCAAAAACCACAAAAAATCACCGCAAAAACCCTAAAATTCACCTCAAAAATTACCAAGAAACCCAATTTGAGGGCGTCTACGGGTTGGCAGAAGGGTCAAAAAACCCCAGAGGGAAACCACTCACACAAAACCATCCCAAAAACCACAAAAAATCACCGCAAAAATCCTAAAATTCACCTCAGAAATTACCAAGAAACCCAATTTGAGGGCGTCTACGGGTTGGCAGAAGGGTCAAAAAACCACAGGGGAACCACTCACACAAAAGCATCCCAAAAACCACAAAAAATCACCGCAAAAATCCTAAAATTCACCTCAGAAATTACCAAGAAACCCAATTTGAGGGCGTCTACGGGTTGGCAGAAGGATCAAAAAACCACAGGGGAACCACTCATGGAAAAAAACCCCCAAAACTCCAAAATATCACCCCAAAATCCACTCAAAAACCCCAAAAATCACCCCAAGAACCAACAATGGAAACCACTTATGTAAAAAACCCCCAAAAAACCATAAAAATCACCTCAAAAATCACCCCAAAAATTAGCAGCAAGCCCAATTTGAGGGAGTTCACGTGGTCACAGAAGGGTCAAAAACCACAGGGGAACCATTCATGCAAAAAACCCAAATACCTAAAAATTACCCCAAAATGCCAAAAAAATCAACCCCAAAACCCTAAAATTCACCCCAAAATCCCAAAAATCACCCCAAAATTTACAGGAAAGCTCAACTTGAGGGTGCCTACGGGTGAGCGGAAGGGTCAAAAAACCACAGGGGACCCACTCATGCAAAAAAACCCAAATACTCTAAAAATTACCCCATAAAATCACCACAAAAATCTGAAAAATCAGCCCAAAACCCCAGAGGGAAACTACTCATGCAAAACCACCCCAAAAAACAAAAAAATTGCCCCAAAAACCCCTAAAATCACCCCAAAAATCCCTAAAATTTACCCCAAAAATTAGCAGCAAGCTCAACTTGAGGGTGTCTACGGGTCAGCGGAAGGGTCAAAAAACCACAGTGGAGCCACTCATGCAAAAACCGCCAATAAATCAAAATGTCACCCCAAAATCCACCTCAAAAATCACCTAAAAAACCCTAAAAATCACCTCAAAGACTCACAATGGAACCACTCATGCAAAAAATCACCCCCCAAACCCAAAAAATCACACCAAAATTTACCAGGAAACCCAACTTGGCTGAATCTACGGGTTGGCAGAAGGGTCAAAAAACCACAGAGGAACCACTTATGGAAAAACCGCCAATAAACCAAAAAATCGCCCCAAAATCCAACCCAAAACCCCAAAACTCATCCCAAAATCCCTAAAAATCACCTCAAAGACCCACAATGGAACCACTCATACAAAAAATCACCCCAAAAACCAAAAGATTACCCCGAAAACCAAAAAAAACACCCAAAACCCACCCCAAAATCACTTGAAAATTTACCAGCAAGCCCAACTTGACAGTGTGTACGGGTTGGCAGGAGGGTCAAAAAACCACAGGGGGAACCACTCACACAAAACCATCCCAAAAACCACAAAAAATCACCCCAAAAATCCTAAAATTCACCCCAAAAATTAGGAGCAAACCCAACTTGATGAGGTCTACGGGTCGGGAAAAGGGTCAAAAAACCACAGGGGAACCACTCATGGAAAAAAACCCCCAAAACTCATCCCAAAATCCCTAAAAATCACCTCAAAGACCCACAATGGAACCAGTCACACAAAAAAACCACCCCAAAAACAAAACCAAAGCACCCCAAAAATCACCTGAAAAATTGCCAGCAAGCCCAACTCGACATTATGTACAGGTTGGCAGGAGGGTCAAAAAACCCCAAAAAATCACCCCAAAAATCCTAAAATTCACCCCAAAAATTACCAAGAAACCCAATTTGAGGGCGTCTACGGGTTGGCAGAAGGGTCAAAAAACCACAGGGGAGCCACTCATGGAAAAAAACCCCCAAAACTCCAAAATATCACCCCAAAATCCACTCAAAAACCCCAAAAATCACCCCAAGAACCCACAATGGAAACCACTCATGCAAAAAAAACCCAAAAAACCATAAAAATCACCTCAAAAATCACCCCAAAAATTAGCAGCAAGCCCAATTTGAGGGAGTCTACGGGTCAGCAGAAGGGTCAAAAAACCACAGGGGAACCACTCATGCAAAAAAACCCAAATACCCTAAAAATTACCCCATAAATGCCAAAAAAAATCAACCCCAAAAACCCTAAAATTCACCCCAAAATCCCAAAAATCACCCCAAAATTTACAGGAAAGCTCAACTTGAGGGTGCCTACGGGTGAGCGGAAGGGTCAAAAAACCACAGGGGAACCACTCATGCAAAAAAACCCAAATACCCTAAAAATTACCCCATAAAATCACCACAAAATCTGAAAATCAGCCCAAAATCCCAGAGGGAAACCACTCACACAAAACCATCCCAAAACCCACAAAAAAATCACCCCAAAAAAACTCCCCAGCAAATTGCAGCAAGCCCAGCTTGATGGGCGTCCTGAGCTGTGGAAGGGCCAAGCGAACTGGTGCTTCCACAGGGCTTTCATCACCACCTTGTGCAGGTACTGGAGCTGGTTGGTGATCCTGCCTGGTTTTTTGGGATTGGAAACCTCAGGGGGAGGAGGGTTCACCTGGGGGTGGCGAGGGAAGGCACCGAGGCCATGGTGGGGCTCTCGAAGCCCTCGTAGAGCAGCGAAGGTTTGCGGATTCGTTTGCCGGCGTCGAGTCCGTGGCCAAAGCCATGAGGCCGGCATTGCCCTCCCCCAAAATCCTGGGGAAAAAAAAAATTATGGGAAAAGGTTAAGAGGAAAACTCACAGGATTTCTGGGAAAAAAAAATCCCAAAATCGTAGCTAAAACCGTGCCTGAATTGGCCCAAAATTCTCGTTTTTCTGCCCCCAAAATAGCTCCTAAATTGGCCCCAAAATTTTGATTTTCCTTCGTTTCCCCAAGGAAATCCCAGGTAGAAATTCATGATGATTTTGGCCAGGAGATGCTGTGGGAATCAGGGAAAAAATTCTGAAGATTTTAGTCCTGAAATCTTGGGAATTTCAGGCAGAAATTCTTGAGGATTTTGGTCCTGAAATCCTGGAAATTTCAAACAAAAATTCCTGAGGAATTTGGTCAGGAAATCCTACGAATGTCAGGCAGAAATTCCTGAGAATTTTGGTCCTGAAATCCTGGGAGCTTAAAAGATTTTGGCCATAAAATCCTGAGAACTTCAAGCAGAAATTCCTGAGGAATTTGGACATAAAATCCTGGGAATCTCAGGTAGAAATTCTCAAAGATTTTGGCCATAAAATCCTGGGAATTTCAGACAAAAATTCCCAAGGATTTTGACCGTGAATTCCCAGGAATCTCAGCTAGCAGATCCTGTAGATCTCAACCTAAAACCCAAAATCCTGGGGGGGGGGAAAAAAAAAAAGAATTATGGGATGAGTTTAGAAGGAATTCCTGTGGAAAAAAATCCTGAAATCGTAGCTAAAACCGTGCCTGAATTGGCCCAAAATTCTCGTTTTTCTGCCTCTAAAATCGCTGCTAAATCGGTCCAAAATTTTTGGTTTTTCTGCATTTCCCCAAGGGAACCTATGACAGAAATTTCCAAGGATTTGGTCATGAAATCCTGGGAATTTAAAGCAAAAATTCCTGAGGATTTTGGTCCTGAAATCCTGAGAATTTCAGGCAGAAATTCCTGAGGATTTTGGTCATGAAATCCTGAGAATTTCAGGCAGAAATTCCTGAGGATTTTGGTCCTGAAATCCTGGGAATCTCAGACGAAAATTCGCAAGGGTTTTGGTCCTGAAATTTCAGGAATTTTTGTTTGAAATTCCCAAGGATTTTGGTTGTGAAATTCTGGGAATCAAAGGCAGAAAATCCAAAATATTTTGGCCATAAAATCCTGGGAATCTCAGACAAAAATTCCCAAGGATTTTGATCGTGAATTCCCAGGAATCTCAGCTGGCAGATCCTGTGGATCTCAACCTCAAACCCATAAGGACTCGACCCCAAAATCCTGGGGATAAAAAAAAAAGAATTATGGGATAAGTTTAGAAGGAATTCCTGTGGAAAAAAATCCTGAAATCGTAGCTAAAGCTGTGCCTGAATTGTCCAAAAAATTCTCGTTTTTCTGCCCCTAAAATCGCTCCTAAATTGGACCAAAATTTTGGTTTTCCTGCATTTCCCCAAGGGAATCTCAGGCACAAATTCCCATAAATTTGCCATAAAATCCTGGGAATTTTAAATAATTCCTGAGGATTTTGGCCATAAAATCCTGGGAATCTCAGGTAGAAATTCTCAAAGATTTTGGCCATAAAATCCTGCGAATCTCAGAAAAAAATTCCCGAGGAATTTGGTCATAAAATCCTGGGAACCTCAGACAAAAATTCCTGAGGATTTTGGTCCTGAAGTCTCAGGAATTTCAGGCAGAAATTCCCAAGGATTTTGACCGTGAATTCCCAGGAATCTCAGCTGGCAGGTCCTGTGGATCTCAACCTCAAACCCATAAGGACTCGACCCCAAAATCCTGGGGATAAAAAAAAAGAATTATGGGATAAGTTTAGAAGGAATTCTTGTGGAAAAAAATCCTGAAATCGTAGCTAAAACTGTGCCTGAATTGGCCCAAAATTCTCATTTTTCTGCCTCTAAAATTGCTGCTAAATTGACCCGAAAATTTTGATTTTCCTGCGTTTCCCCAAGGAAATCCCAGGTAGAAATTCATGATGATTTTGGCCAGGAGATGCTGTGGGAATCAGGGAAAAAATTCTGAAGATTTTAGTCCTGAAATCTTGGGAATTTCAGGCAGAAATTCCTGAGGATTTTGGTCCTGAAATCTTGGGAATTTCAGGCAGAAATTCCTGAGAATTTTGGTCCTGAAATCCTGGGAGCTTAAAAGATTTTGGCCATAAAATCCTGGGAACTTCAAGCAGAAATTCCTGAGGAATTTGGACATAAAATCCTGGGAATCTCAGGTAGAAATTCTCAAAGATTTTGGCCATAAAATCCTGGGAATTTCAGACAAAAATTCCCAAGGATTTTGACCGTGAATTCTCAGGAATCTCAGCTAGCAAATCCTGTAGATCTCAACCTAAAACCCAAAATCCTGGGAAAAAAAAAAAAAAAAGAATTATGGGATGAATTTAGAAGGAATTCCTGTGGAAAAAAAATCCCGAAATCGTAGCTAAAACTGTGCCTGAATTGTCCCAAAATTCTCGTTTTTCTGCCCCTAAAATCGCTGCTAAATCGGCCCAAAATTTTTGGTTTTTCTGCATTTCCCCAAGGGAACCTATGACAGAAATTTCCAAGGATTTGGTCATGAAATCCTGGGAATTTAAGGCAAAAATTCCTGAGGATTTTGGTCCTGAAATCCTGAGAATTTCAGGCAGAAATTCCTGAGGATTTTGGTCATGAAATCCTGGGAATCTCAGACGAAAATTCGCAACGGTTTTGGTCCTGAAATTTCAGGAATTTTTGTTTGAAATTCCCAAGGATTTTGGTCGTGAAATTCTGGGAATCAAAGGCAGAAAATCCAAAATATTTTGGCCATAAAATCCTGGGAATTTCAGGCAGAAATTCCCAAGGATTTTGACTGTGAATTCCCAGGAATCTCAGATAGCAGATCCTGTAGATCTCAACCCCAAACCCAAAATCCTGGGAAAAAAAAAAAAAAAAAAAAAAAAAAAAAAAAAAAAAGAATTATGGGATAAGTTTAGAAGAAATTCCTGGAAAAAAATCCTGAAATTGTAGCTAAAACCGCTCCTGAATTGTCAAAAAAATTCTCATTTTCCTGCCCCCAAAATCGCTGCTAAACCAGCTCAAAAATTTTGATTTTCCTGCGATTCCCCAAGGGAATCTCAGGCAGAAATTTCCAAGGATTTGGTCATGAAATCCTGGGAATGTCAAACAAAAATTCCTGAGGAATTTGGTCA
>JAREIS010000823.1:0-41693 GCA_030060385.1 Muscicapa striata striata
CTGTAAACACGAGAGAAAGAGTCATAACAATAGATAAACACCTGCTGAATCCATGAGAAAGCCAGAGACAAGAGGTGTCTCTCTCTCTCTCCAATGAACTGTTTGTATTTTGTTTTGCACTAACTGTATTATAAAAAGCCATGGCTCTCTTCAATAAACTGCTCTTTCTTGCTTTCCTGCATCAAGCAAGGGAGTTGCCTTGTTGCTGTTTTTCCTTTCGCCGCTCCGTAACCCTTTATTGCAGCAACAAATGGAGGTCCCACTGAGAGATCGTTACTCCAGTGGATCGGGATCACCTTAAGCGATCTCTGACTGACGAACAGCACCGAGAAAACTCGGAGCTGACAGCCTGCAGACCAGGCTGAATCCCGGAAATCCAGGACTGCGAACCTGGGGCCAAGACCGGAGCCAGGAGACGGCCGGAGTCAGAGAGCCATCTGGGACATTGCAGAGACCTGCCTGACTACGGCAGGATGGAAAATCCGTGAAAAATCGTCGGCTTTTCTCCTCTCCCACCGAGAGAGGTAATATGAGCTTATAGCTCAGGAGCCTGTCGGCTCATTTCGGAGCGGCCCGGAGCGGAGCCGTGCCATCTCTCATCGGCACACCGGGACCCCTGACAGCGGGAACCGCGAGCGGCTCTGTGATCCTTCTTCCCCGTTGAGAGAGGTACTCTGTGTTCCCCCCCACCCTCCCAGCATAGCAGCTAGGTGGGAAATTCCGAATAATGGGGAATCATTTGTCTAAACGAGAGAAAATTATTCTCTCACAATGGAGGGATGTCCTTGACGGCCTGGATGCCCCAGTCCCAGACAAGGACTTGATTGCTTTACTGGCTTGGGCAAAAGAACATGGGTTTTTGGAGGATGAAGGAGAAGTTTCTTTTATGGACACTTGGAAAGGGTTGATGGACCTATTGTGGACAGCTGCCAGGAAGGGAGATGTCTCAGTCTGCCCCCTGATCACCACCTGGGCAACCATTAATCTAAGTTTTTTGGAAGATGAGACAGGTTTTAAGCGGAGCGAGGCGAGTTCAGAGAGCGAGGCAAGTTCAAAACAGAGCGAGGAAGAATCTGTCTGCTATCCTGGCCACACCACCTTAACGGCGCCAGGCAATGGCTCGCAGCAGCCGCCGGCTGGGAGCAGCCCCCCCATGCAGCCCGCGCTGCCTGAGGGGGGGGCCCCCCTGCCCTGGTGGGGCCACTCACTCCTGAGAAGGAGGTGCCATCAGCCTGCCCCCCCACCGTGCCGGGGCCATCGCTGATCTGCCTGCTGGGCCAGTGCCACCCCTGCAAAGGTGGGGTCGTGCTGGCCCCCTCCATCCGAGACGCTGGCTGACCCCGACCCGCCTGCAGAGAGGGAGCTGTCGGCACCGGCCACCCCAGAGAAGGAGGGGGTGCCGGCTCCTCCCTCCTCTCCGATGTCGGAGCTCGGCCTGCCTGCCCCGGCAGGGTCTCGGCCGCCTGTCTCTGCCTCGGCAGAGGCTGGGCTGCCCTCTCTTCCTTTCCCCTCAGCCTCGTCCGTTCGCCCGGGAGCGGTGCCGACCCCAGGGCTGCTCTCGTCAGCCGGAGGAGTTCTGCCCGCCTGGCCGGTCACAAATGGACCCCTCCCCTCGGCATTTCCAGCTGCCTCGCTGCCCCCACCCTGTGCTGACATCAACGGTGGCTCTGTCCTTACTCTAGAGGGGGGAGCAGCGGGGGCTGGTTTCATTCCTGCAGTGGTCAAGGGAGGAGGGAGTGCTGGGGTAGATGTTTCTGATACTCAAATGGGAGAGACTCAGAGTTTTCCTGTGCCTGATGCTGTCTCTATGATAGAACAGCGAGATTGGAAAAAGAGAAAGAAAGTATCTAAAACGATCGTGTTATTGTGAATCACCTTTGCCTCATTTCAGGCTTCAGATGAGACATGCCTAGGTCCTTCCTGCTGACCTGCAAGGTGTCCACCCTGACCGGCACCAGGGGCACAGTGTGATCACAGCTCAGCCTTCACTTGCTGACCAGCTCACCAAACACCGACCAGATGAAAACACTGAGCAGATCATCCCTCTAGAAGCAGGGAATGGACATTCATCTGTTCATGTTGGAACTGTTAATATAGTTTTCATTGTTATATTAGAATAATCACTTAGTGGTTGAGTTTTCACTGTTTGATAAATCTGGTGAATGGTGATGGGTTCTGTTATTGTATTAAAATTAAGTTTTGCAGAGAAAAAGCACCAAGCTTGAAGATTTCCCTAGGCACTCCAGGTGTCCACATATCTCCTGAGTGGTGTTTGTTCTCCTTTGCAAAAGGGCCCTGTAAGGGATTGCAAACACTTCTCTTTTTCTTTTTCTTTAAACTAAAAGGGGGACATGTGGACACTGCTGCAGGCCAGGCAGATTCAGCCAGGCCTTTCTCACAGGGTCTGAGTTCCTTTCTCAGACTGTGAAACTCTCTCAGGCCTAGCTGAAACCTTTCCCAAGCTAGGGCCTCTGTCTCTACTGTAAACATGAGAGAAAGAATCATAACAATAGATAAACACCTGCTGAATCCATGAGAAAGCCAGAGACAAGAGGTGTCTTTCTCTCCAATGAACTGTCTGTATTTTGTTTTGCACGAACTGTATTATAAAAAGCCATGGCTTTCTTCAATAAACTGCTCTTTCTTGCTTTCCTGCATCAAGCAAGGGAGTTGCCTTGTTGCTGTTTTTCCTTTCGCCACTCTGTAACCCTTTATTGCAGCAACAGCTGGGGTGCAGCTGGTCACAGGAAGAGGTGGTGGGCACTGGTGGCAAGGGGGACCTGCCTCCAGTGTCTGTATCCAGTGCTGCTGGAGTAGGGCAGGGTGGGACATGGGAAGAGCTGTCCAAAGGACATGGGGAAGGGGAAGAGAGGAGCTGAGTCCTGCATGGAGGAGCAGTGCAGCTACACGGGACCATCAAGAGCCTGGCAGAGAGAGTGTGGGGCAGGAGCAGCGGGGACAGCAGCACTGGGGACATGGTGGCACCTGCACCAAACACAACACGGGGCCATTGCAAGGCCTAGGAAGATGTGCTGGGGCCAGGTGGAGTAGGGAGCGGGATGGGAGTCCATCCCCCAAGGGAGCCTCTTGAAAAGCACCTGGCTTGAAACAAAGAGAACAGTCCCCTCTCGGGGAGCCTCCCCTGAGGCTGCAGGGACCAATCAGAGACCTGGGTTGGTGATTGACAGCCCAGAAAACCAATTAGACAGCTGTTTCGCTTTCACAAATCACAGGGAAAAAGGGTTGGTGTGGTCTTTTGCCTTCCGGTCGGGCAGGTGAGCAGGAGCCTGCAGGGCTCGGCCTGGGGGCCCGGCCCGGCCCCAGCGCGGCCCAAGCCCCAGCAGGGGGAAGGGCCCGGCCCCGAGAAGGCCCCGGGGTGGACCCGGCCCAGCCTCGGCTCCGGTCCCAGGTGGCCCCAGGGTGGGGGGACCCGGCTCGGCCTGGTCTGGCCCGGCCCCAGCCCCTGGCGGGGGCAGCCCCACATGGGGCCCGGCTCGGCAGAGCTCGGCTCGGCCCGGCTCCAGCCGGGCTTGGCGGGGCCGCGGCTCGGTCCCCCGGTTCCTGCTCGGCCTGGATTTTTTCTTCTCCATGCAGCATGGCCGAGCGGGGGATGGGAGAGCTACCGAAGCGCCAAGCACCCAGCAGAAGGAGGTCCAGCTGTTTCCATGCTGTCCCCTTTGTGGCCACATTTTTCCCAGCGTGGCTTCAGCCTGGCTCCTTTTGGATACAAGTTTAACTGTTAGTGCCTGGCTGAGACTCTAAATCTCCTGAGCTTCCCGGAATGAAAAGAATAAAGCAAGAAGAATTACAGAAGTCAGCAGAATGAAGACAAAGTTCATCATAGAAGGACAGATGGAAAAGTCGCCACTGATAAGTAGCTTAAAACCTTTTTTTTTGTGGGCTTTAGGGGATTGTGACTTTACTTAAATTCCTTTAAACTGTGGCATATACTTGGGGAGGTTAAGTGCTTGAGATGAAGACCTTTTTGCTTCAGGAAGTGAAGCTCTCTGTCTTTGGGACTGAAATATTGGACAGAGACATTTGGTGAAGAATGAGATAAAGAGACTTTTGTGTTCTCAGCAGCCTGCCTTTAAAATGACACCCCATGTGTTTCAGCAATCCATAATACAGCTCTGGAAGGACTGTGAGAATGGGAGGAAGAAAAATCATAATTTGTAGTTTCTGGGCGGATGCAAGTTATGAGAGTGAGACACCCTCTAAGCCTAAACTGGAAGAAGGGACTTTTCTCTCTAGAGTGAACTGAAATTATTATTTAAGTAGATAACTGACTGAAGTGTTCTCTGTAATTTGCTGGTATGACAAAAGAGGGAAGAGGGAATAATCTAGAAATCTCAATCTGAATTGTTTTGTGTTATTAATAAATTTCTTCTTATACCCTTTTAAGTTCTAAGCCTGCTTTGTCTTTACTCCTAAATCCTATCCCCAAGAGAAATTAAATCCATTAAAATTGGCAAACCTAAGTCAAAAAACCCAACCAGCCCATATTCCCTGTGATTTGTGAAAGTGAAACAGCTGTCTAATTGGTTTCCTGGGCTGTCAGTCACCAACCCAGGTTTCTGTCTGGTCCTCGCAGCCTCAGGGGAGGCTCCCAGAGAGGAGACTGTTCTCTTGTTTCAAGCCCAGGTGCTTTTCAAGAGGCTCTCTTGAAAGCCGGACTCCCCTCCCCCTCCCTGCTTCACATGTCCCCAGCACACCCTGCAATTACTTGAGCATAGAGGGACACTTTCAGGCTCTGTATTTCCTGGTTTGGAGGGAGGAAAAAGATTCTGTCAAAGCAGACTGTTAAGAATATTCTATTTTTCTGCAGCACTGACGCCCGCATGCTGTAAAGGGAGCGGGTCCCAGCTGGACACTGGTGCTGGGAGCAGCACCCCAAGGTCTCCTGCAGCTCTGGGGCAGGGCTGCCAGCAGGGACGGGCAGGTGGGCACAGAGCACTGGGCAGGGGCCTGCGGGCCCTTGGGCCAGCACCTCAGTCCGGCGAGGGCGAGCATGGCGAGCTGCCACACCTGGGTACAGATCTCGTACCTGGGCTCCTGTAAGGAAGGATGAATCTGAAAAATCTTACAAGTATAAATGCTTAGATTCTGAGAATATAGAAACCACAAGCGACATAGAAATGAAAGCTGTCTTTGAGATACCAAACCTCAGTTACTAAATAACCAAAAGACAATGGATGGCAGGCAGAGGATAATCCCCTCCTGATTAAACAATGCCCGGTCCTGGAGAAGCAGGTCCAAAGGTCACAGAAGACCCTCCTAGGGTCCAAAGAGTAGTTTTTAGAGTTTAAAGTGTAACACAGTATGGTAATGGAATGATTCCTATAGGCTTTATGTAGATGCTATAGAATTTGTATCTTGTGTTAGATTGGTTACTGGAAATTAGAATATGCAACATAGGAGAAGATTTATTGTATTGTAAACGGGAAATCTCTTCGCTCTCCTCTCTGCTCTTCTCTTCCCTCTTCTTCTTTGCTCTACTCTCTCCCTCATCTCCTCTTTCTCTTTCACCATTCCCCTCTCCCCACTTTCTTTCTGTCCTGCTTAGAGCCGTGGCTGGCGGCTCCTGGCCGGACTCTTTTCACCCACACCCTAATAATAAACCGCAACTTAGTAACTAGCTTATACAGAGTGCCTGAGTTTGTCCTGGACGTAGTTCACCAACACAAAGTAACCCACAGGCTCCAATTTCAGCAGCACCTGCAGAGCACAGCTGGGCTGGAACCTGGCAGCTGCCAGCGCCCACAGCCACCAGAGCTTTGCCCTGCCCAAGCGGAGCCCTCACGGGCTGCTGGGGGTCCTTGCCCGTTCCCCAGAGTGCTGCGTGCCTCCTCACCTCAATCATCTCTCCCAGTGTGTATCTGCAGCAGAAAACATCCAGACCCTGGGAGCAGCCACTGTCCTTGGCTGCTCTGCACAGGGTGCAGATGCTGTCACAGAACTTCAGCTTCAGGTCCTTGTCCTGGAGCTGGGGCACAGAGACAATGGGGCAGCATGAAGTGAGGACACCCAGCCAGTGGGACCAGAGCCCTGGGGTGCAGTGCCCTGTGGGAGCAGCTGCTCAGCAGAGCCAGCACCCCTGGCCAGGCACAGCCACCACCCAACGAGCCATGGGTACCTGGTTGGGGCTGCTGGCAAAGGCCTGGATGAAGTCCACGGCTTCCTGTGCATAAACAGGTACCCAGCTGGCATCTAATGGAGCGGGAGAGAAAGGAGAGCTGCAGAGGGTGCTGTGACAGGACAGAGCAGAGGAAGGAGCAGGAGCTGCAGTCCCTCTGCTGTCCCCCTCCTCGGCAGAGCCTGTGCCAGGGCTGGTGTCCTACCTTGAGCAGCTCCAGCACTCTGTCATCACTCCCACCCCTGAAATCCCCGCTGCTCGTGTGCCAGGGAAACCTGATGCCAGCATGGGGACCCATCCCTGCCCAGTCCCACAGGGCCCCTCACTCACTGGGCTGCAGTGGCTGCACCATGGTCAGCTCGGGGGGCTCCGCTGCAGAGCTGCTCTCCTGAGGAGCCGCCACCTCCTCCCAGGCCACTCTGGGCTGCCTTGGAGGTCTCTTCTCCATTTTACAAAATAGAGAAAATGTATAAATATCGGTGAGGGGGAAGGTTGGGTGAAATATCTATCTCCCTTCTGCAGGGACAAGAGGCGAGCTGTGCTGGCAGGCTCGTGGCCAGCTGTGTGCTCCCGTCCTGTCCTGTCGCTGTCCTGCCGGACACTGCGGCCTGGGGCTGGTTCCAGGTCAGCAAAGCCGGCAGGTGGCAGGTGGTCGGTCAGGGAGTCCTTTGTGACACCCCAGTTATCCCCAACACGATGCTCCCACTGAAACATCCCAAACCACACGCTGCTCCCTTCTCCCACTCTGCCTCCCCTTCCCTCTGCCAAGGGATGGAGAAGAGAACTGCAGGCAAAAAATGAAAGGTCACAGGATGAGTTAAGAACAATTTACTAAAAGCAGCAATAAGACAAAGCCAGAGCCCTGAGCTGCCAAACCTTATGTGTTGGGAAGGATGAATTTGAAAATCTTACAAATATAAATGCTCAGATTCTGGGAATGTAGAATCCACGGACATGATAGAAATGAAAGTCACCTTTGATATTCCAAACCATAGTTACTAAATAGCCACCAGACAATGGAGTGGCCAGCTAAGGTCAATCACTCAACTGATTAAACAATGCATTCTATCTCGGGGTGGGCCCGAGATTCTGAGTCATCCCCCAGGGTACAGAAACTAGTTTTTCCAGTTTGGAAGGCAACTCGCCGTGCTAATATCATGGCTCCTATAGGTTCTATAAAAATGTTGTAGAATTAGCATTTTGTATCTCATTGGTTTTCGGGAATTAGAATATTCATGGTAGAAGATTTATTGTATTGTAGACAGGAAATCGCTGTCTTACTCTCTTTTTCTTTTTACCCTCCTCTCTTTTGCTTTCTCTTCTCTTACTCTCCCCTGCTTTCCTCTTTCCTCCTCTCTCCCTCCTCACGCTTCCCCCACGCTTTTCTCTCCTCCCACGCTTCTCTCTTTCTCTCCCCTCTTACCACATTGCTTTAACTTGCCGTTTTACCCTGGGCTGCCAAAGAGCAATCCTCTGTAAAACCCTGTGTTTCTAACGCTTAATAAATGCTACAGTAACTTTTAGCTTATACAGGTTTAATGAGTTTTGTCCCTGCTCACCGTCTATCAGATAAAAGAATCCAGACAAAGGAGACCAAGGCCATGGAGACACCCAGCAGGAGTGGACAGCTCGAGAGGAAAAGAGAAACTTGCGGGAAGGAAACATGAGGGGACAAAAGGACAGGATCAGGATGGGGAAAAACATAGGAATTGTGAGGGAAAAAGGCATGAGACATGAGGGGGAAAAGGGTGGGAAGCATGAGTTAAAAATGGGAAATGTGAGGGGACAAAAGGGCAGGAAATCTAACGGGACCAAACTCTGGGGAATATGAGGGGGGAAAAATGCAGCAAACATGAAGGAAGGAAAGAAGCAGGAAACCTGAGAGACAAAAAGGCTGGGAAATGGAAGGCAATAAAGGACAGTAAACTTGAGTAAAAACAATGGGAAATGAGAGAAAGAAAGTGTGCAAAACAAGCGGAGAAAAGGTGGAAAATGTGAGGGAAAAAATGATGGCAAATGTGATGGCATGGAAGGACATGAAATGTGAGAGGGAAAAATGGTGAGAAACGTGAGGGGAGAAAAGGGAAGGAAATGTGAGTGGAAAAGACAGGAATTGGGAGGAAAAATGGGTGTGAAACGTGAGGGGGGAAAGGCAGCAAACATGAGGCCAAAATGGTGGGAAATGAGTGAACAGAAGGGCAGGAAGTGTGAGAGGAAAAGCGCTGGGAAACTGTGACGGGTTGATGATGGCCAAACATCAGGGCACCCACGAAAATCATTCACTCATTTTCCTCTGCTCTAGTTAAGGAGAAGAGGGGGAGAGAAAACACACGAGGTCTTCTATCGTGAGATAAGGATTAGGGGAAAATATTTTAAGGGCAAAACAGGTAAAAAAAATCATGGGTTCAATTAAAATTTTGAATTGATGGTTTAAATGTGTTAAAATACTTTGTGTGAATTTTGAACCCACTTTTATACCGTTTGATTTTATTTGGGGCATTTTTCCAAAGGTCAGAGACACAAATAGGGCTTTTCTGGAACAAATTCATTGTCTGGAGCAATTCATTTTCTGGAACAATTCATTGTCCAGGGAGGATTTCTGGCAAATCTTGGGACAAACCTCTTGGGAAATAAATACGTGGCAAGCAGAAAATTCCACCCAGATGGAAAAATCAGACTCAGCTCAACTCCTGCTTCGGTTTATAGAGGTTTGTGTGATAAAGAATAGAATATTTTGTAGAATAGAATAGAATAGAATAGAATAGAATAGAATAGAATAGAATAGAATAGAATAGAATAGAATAGAATAGAATAGAATATTTGAAATAATACTCTATAGAATATAATCTATGACTATCTATAACATAAAGTATGTATAATACATATTGTACATATATAGTCTATAATTACATGTAATATGTAATAATAATAATAATAATACAATATTATGTAATTTATTATATATAACATATTGCATTGATACAAAACATTGCCAAGCTGGTTCCTTTTTTCATGCATTTCTGTGAAAAAACAACTTTCACAAGCAAAATGAAAACTCAAGGAGCCAATGAAGGGCTGACATCCTGAGGAATTAATTCCAGCCCTTAGCAAACCCTGGGGTCCTTTTGTCATTTAGTGTTTTCCATGTGAAAAATGTGTTGGTCTAAATTTCTAAAAGCCAGTGTTGGGATGAGAAGTAGGAAGTTGGTTTGGAAGGAATTTTAAGCACCGCCCAGCTGTCCCAGACTGATTCCAGAGAAAAGGGGCTCCATCCCTTGGATGGGATCATCTCTGAAACTTCCTCTGGAATTGCTCCAGCAGCTCCACGTCCTTCCCAGGAGCAGAATTCCCCCTCAGCTGCTGCTTGGGATGAGCCCTGGGCTAGGTGGACTCCAGAATGAGTCGTGTTCATCCTCTCATCCCAAATCCCTGTCCCAGGGGATTCCTGGATTGTGTCCTGTCCATCTTCTAATCCCAAATCCCTGTCCCAGGGGATTCCTGGGATTGTGTCCTGTCCATCCTCTCATCCCAAATCCCTGTCCCAGGGGATTCCTGAGATTGTGTCCTGTCCATCCTCTCATCCCAAATCCCTGTCCCAGGGGATTCCTGAGATTGTGTCCTGTCCATCTTCTCATCCCAAATCCCTGTCCCAGGGGATTCCTGGGATTGTGTCCTGTCCATCTTCTAATCCCAAATCCCTGTCCCAGGGGATTCCCGGGATTGTGTCCTGTCCATCTTCTAATCCCAAATCCCTGTCCCAGGGGATTCCTGAGATTGTGTCCTGTCCATCCTCTCATCCCAAATCCCTGTCCCAGGGGATTCCTGGGATTGTGTCCTGTCCATCTTCTGGTCCCAAATCCCTGTCCCAGGGGATTCCTGGGATTGTGTCCTGTCCATCTTCTGGTCCCAAATCCCTGTCCCAGAGGATTCCCAGGTGAGTTGTCATCATTCTGACTCCAGAGTTTTTATACTGCCCTGCAAGGAGAAAGAGAGATGGAGAAATTCCTCATCCCAGGATCATCCAACCCTGGAATGGGTTGGGTTGGAAGGGAGCTCTAATGGCACGGGGAGTTAGTACTTATCAAAGTTCCCATCAGTGCTTCCTATGGGAAACTGGGAAAACAAAGAGATTTCACCTGGAAGTTAATTCCCTTCCAAAACAGAATGAGGATTGCGACAGAACCAGGATTTACCTGTGGCCCAGAGGATCAACTGTAGGAAAACAAAGATGGGAAAGAGTCACTGCCAGCTGGAATCTGGATCCCATCATTCTATAGCTCGGGAAGGCATCAATAACCCAAATATCCAGGGAAAATCTCACCAGGCTCCTGCCAAGCACAGGCACAACATGGGAAGAGGGAATCAAACTGGACCCACAGATTTCTCTCCATTTATGGGAAAATCCTCCAAGGTGTTTCAGCCCCTTTGAGGGGAATCAGGAAAGCATCAGGATCGGCTGTTTTTAAGGAAATTCAAGGAATTGAGTTGTGATTCCCAGATTAAATCTGAGCCCAATGGGATGTGGATAACCTCAGGCAGGAGAGAAACTGGGGCAGAATTCCTAAGGAACATGAGTTGGCTTTCAAATGGTCATTCCAGGCCCATGGAGTCAGGATCACTGGGGCTGGAAAAAGCCTCCAAGGCCACTGAGTCCAATCTGTGCCCAACCCTCTCCTTGTGACCAGCCCAGAGCTCCGAGTGCCACCCCCGGTCCTTCCTTGGGCACCTCCAGGGGTGACAACTCTGCTGTTCCCTGAGCAGCTCCTTCCAACCCTTTCCAGGCAGAAATTCCTCCTGATGTCCATCCTGACCCTTCCTGGCTCAGCCTGAGGCCGTTTCCTCTCATCCCACCCTTGTTCCCTGGGATCCAATCCTGCCCTGCCCCTCCAGTCACGGAATTGTGGGGAACCTTCTGGAGGCTCCTTTTGTCTGGGATGAGCCCCCCAGGGCCTTTCCCAGCTTCCCAGCCCCTCTCCCTGCCTCCTGTCCAAGTCCCTTTCCTCGGGCAGGACAGAGCTCCTTGGACATCCCACTTTGATTTCCGGAGGTTCTCCCGCCGTGGGGTTGGCAAATGGGGCCCGGGTGACAAAATCATGGAATATCCCACACTGGAAGAGACATTTCTTAATTTTTCCCACTCCCATTCCTGTGGAGGCCAATCCATGTCCAGCTTCACGTTCCTGAGGAAAGCAGAGCATGGAATCTTCCAAAGGGCAAGCACAGGGCAGGAAAGAGCCAAAAAGGAAACTTGGGATTGGGATTCTGGGATTCCAGACCGGTTTTCGAGCATTGATGTTTCTGTTCCGTGAGTAATCTGAGGGTAAATTCCCTTTTCCGAGATTTTGGATGAACAAAGGAAGAATAGGAAGGGTTAAAAGCTCTGGAGCCATTTCCATCTTGTTTTAAGTAATTTCTGATTTATGCTCCTTCAAATAAAGGTATAATCTCTCCACACAAAACTAAAAACTAATTAGAACAGGGAAAGATAAAATAAATTCCATGGAAATTACAACCAACAATTCCATTACTGATTCCCCTAATAAAGGACCAAAATCCTAATTATAATTCAGATTTAGGCATAAGCAGATTGTTTAATTCATTCAATTAAGGCAGCAAAGAAATTAACATTAAATGCTCATTACCCGCTTCACTTGAAACCACCCACAGGAATTTCTACTGAGGCAAAAAAATTCCAGCCTGGAATCATTTCCTGGGGATTATCAGTAACAACCCCCCAGCTCAGTATTCTCCCAAAAACCCTCATTGTAGGCATTTCTACCCCAGCCAGACTTACCTGAACAGCCAGATCCAGAATATCCATGTTGAATTCCATGTGGATTAGGGAATTGAGGAATTTTTATACTTCCTGGACACGGATCTTTTCCAGATCTGGAAGGGAACAGACTCCAGGAACCCCTGCACGAAATCCTACAAGTTTTGAAAAGGGACTTTGACCACAAAAGACCTTTTTTTTCCCTCAGGTGGGTACAACATTCCAGCTAATCTCAACAGGCTGGATGCAGAAATTCCAAAGGTTCCATTTGTGGCACGCCTTGATCCAAAGGGCAGCAGGAAAAGGTTTGAAATCCTCAGCACTTGTGCAGGGCAGCTCCTTCTCCAGCCTGGTTTTTCCCACAATTTGGGGTAAAAATCAGGAATGCACAACACAGAGACGAGGTGGGAATTCACAGACATCGAAAAATTGTGGGATTTAGATCTTAAAAGTTCCAAAATTTTCCAGGTTTGTTTATTCCTGCACCAGTTTTGTTTCTGGATTAGGGATAGGGAGGGAGTCAGGTTGGGCAGAGAGCTGGAAAATATTTGATTTATGAGATTCCCGCCCTTCAGGACTAAAGAGCAAGGCAAAATTCTGGGATTTGTGGTGATTCCAGGTGGGATCAAACACAGCCAGGACCCAAAACCAACGAGATTTCCAGGGAATGCAGGACTGGGTTTCCTTGGATAAATGTTGTGGTTTTATCACCTTCTGGAATTCCACAGACTCTCCCAATCCATGGAAAATCAGGGCTGGTTTCTCCTGAAGATTTTCTCTCTCTCCACGCCAGGGACTATCCTGTAAATCCATGGGATTCATGGAATGCTGCAGATGGAAAACTGAAACCAGCTGTTTTCTGATTACTTGTGGGGTTTTTCCACAAAAACATCCCAAACATATCCAAATATTTTTCTGGGAAAACTGTGCCTTGGCCTCACTACCCTCAAAGGGAGGAATTCCTTCCAGGTGAGGAGCCTTTTCCTCCTTTTTTCCCCCTTTTTTTGAGATAAATAAAGGAATTTTAATCAATTTTATTTTTAACATTTCTGTTTTATTGCATTTTATTGCAATGTGCTTTATTACTTTTTAAAATTTGATACCATGATTTAATTAATCAATAAAATCCCATCAATAAATTTTCCATGACAAAAGAAGAAGGAAAAACACCAGGAATAAATAAAATAAAATAAAATAAAAAAATAAAATAAAATAAAATAAAATAAAATAAAATAAAATAAAATAAAATAAAATAAAATAAATAAATTTTTAAAAAATAAAATAAAATTAAATTAAATTAAAATAAAATAAAATAAAATAAAATAAAATAAAATAAAATAAAATAAAATAAAATAAAATAAAAAGGAATAATCCCAAACTAAGCTTGGAATTTCCATGAGAAAAAGGAAGAAAACCAGGATAACCCTGTCCCAAAAAACACCCAACTCCATTCCCAGGGAAAAAGAAATCCCAGATGGAGCATGGTTTTACCCAGCCTCTAGGATTTCCCGTTTTTTCTTGGAATTTTTTGTCCATGAAACCCCTTTTTCCCACTAAACCCCAGTGGAGCAGGGAATGGTTCCCCACGGGAGGATGAGGAGGAAGATCTTGACCTCTCCCAGCTCCGGGACGGGGATTTGGGAAGTGGGATGAGATTTTCCGGATGTTTTCCCGAGCTCCAACCCCCTCCAGCCCCTCTGGAAAATGCCAAGCTCAGCTTCCAGCAGCCATAAATCCAAGGACAAAGGTTGATCCCAACCCTATCCTGGGGGAGCTGCCGGGTCCTTCCCGCTCAGGTACGGAATTCCCCGCTGGAAAAAATCCCCTCAATTAACCAGATAATTAATTGAACTCGGATAAATCCGTTTAGCAGCAATAAATTAATTGTTTTTATGGATGGGGAGGAATGTGGGCCGTTATATTTTCCATGGGAATTCCTCTCCCATGGGATTTATCTGGGATTTGGGAGGTGGACGCAGGACATCTCAGGAAATCAGGATTAAATCCCAATTAAATCCCAGCTCAGTTTGATCATTTATCTTCACCCAGAGCAGGAAATCTTTGGAGCCAGATCCATAAAATCACGGAATTCCCTTTAAAACAGCAGGATCAAGATCCTGGCGTTCCTGGGAATTTGTTTTTGTTGGAATTTTTTGCCATATAAAATTATTGGATTTGGTGATTTGAAAGGATTTTTCCATCTAAGTGATTCTGTCATTCTACAGAAAGTCAGGGATAACATAAAATTATAATATAAAAATATGACCTTGAAATAAAAAAATAAATTTACATAATAATTATAATAAAATCTATTTCATATAATTATATTTAAATAAATACAGAAATATATTTTACATTATGTATTAATACACTATAAATTATTTTAATTATTATTCATAATTAAATTATAATCACTACAGTGTATATTGTTTATTGCATAAATAAATATATAAATAGATTATTTTCTTATATAATAAATATAATTCTAAGAAAATAATTAAATATATTTATTATTTATTTTAAATGAGGAATATATTAAAATGACAAAATACAATGACAAAATAAAATCCTAAATTATAATATCAAAATATAATCTCCAAATATATTAAATAGATAAAAATAGTGTTAAAATGCAATATCAAATATAATCCCAAAATACAATATCAGAACACTAAATATATTATAAAAATACAGTCGTAAAATATAATATTAAAAATAATCTTTAATATATTAAAAATCTTTAAATATATTGAAATATAATATTAAAGTATAATCTCAAAATAATATCCGAATAAAATCTCAAAATAATATAAAACTTGCATAAAATGTAATAGCAAAATTTAATACAAAAATTACTTACTGAAGATAGTATTAAAATATAACAAAATATAGTATTAAAATATGACCTTAAAATCTAATATTGGTGTAAAATATCCAAATATAATATAATATTAAATGAATACTATAATATTAATTCTTGAATGGAATGCTAAGTATAATTTAAAATATGGTATTAAAAACTTAATATCCAAATAAAATATAAAATAAAATAATACTATATTAAATTAATAATAGAATATTGTTAACAGAATATAATGTATAATATAAAATATGGTATTAAAATACAATGTTAAAATATAATCAGAAATTATAACGTTAGAATATAGTATCTAAATATATTAATACAATATTAAAATAATATTATTCAATAACAACTTAATATAATTTTTACTTATTACAAAATATTATATTAAAATATAATATCCAAATGTAACATTAAAATAGAATATCCAAGTGTAATAACACAATATTAAATTAATATTATAATAAGAGAATATGTAATTAAAATATAAAATTTTAAAAATAAAAATATAATATAACAATATAAAAAAATAAATATATATTATATATTATATATATATATATATATATATATATATATATATATATATATATATATAAAAAATATAACAGTACAATGTTAATATCATAATATTAATAATTGAATGTAATTTAAACATATAAAATATGGTAATTAAATTTCTTAAAATATATTGAAATAGTACATTAAAATCTAATCTCAAATTACAATATTTAAATATAATATATAGATATTATAATATGATATGAAATTAATATTATATTAATTATTGCAGATAAGGCATAATATAAATATTGTATCAAAATACAAGATTGAAAAATGTAAATAAAATATCCAAATATAACACTAGAATATTAAATCAATATTATAATAATATTAGAATTTAATGTATAATAAAAATATTCTATCCAATTATTATATCAAAATATTATATTGAAATATATTAATATAATGTTAAATTATAATAATAATTTTATATAATGTTAACGTATAGTATAAAAATAGTATCAAAATGTCATATCAAAATACGCTGTTTAAATTTACTGTTAAAATATTATTCCAAAATCCAATATTTAAAATCCAATAACAAAAAAAAAAAAAAATTCCCACCAAAACCTGATATAAAAACAACACCCAAAGAAGCCACTAAACACTTGGAGTTCCTCAGTGAAAGGGAAAAAACAGGAACGAGGAATCTCTGGAAAACCACGGGAGGATTTATGGGATGGATTTAACTCACACGAGAATCCACGGGGAGGAAAACTCCTGGAGTCCCGTTTTCCATGGGAAAACCTCCTCCTCCACAGACATTTCTCCCTGTTTTTTCCTCTCTCCCTTCTCTCTTTTTCCATTGGGAAGGGCCGAGGGAATCTGGCGCTTCCAGAGCAGCGAGCCCGGATTTTCCATGGATTCCCAGCTCTGGTGGCTGCTCCCAGTCCTGCTGTGCTCCAGCGCGGCTCCCACCTGGCTGCAGGTGAGGGCAGTTCCATTCGGGATCTGTTCCCATCAAACGGCCCATTCCTGCTCCAAAACATGGATTAAACCCAGCCAGGATGGCGGGTTTAACTCGGAAAAGATTCCTTTTCCAGAGGGTGGAGCAGCTCCAGCATTCCAGAGATCCCAGGGGTTGTTTGGATTGTCCTGTGCAGGGCCAGGAGTTGGACTCTGATCCTCCTCCAGCTCAGGGTATTCCATGATTTTGTCACCCACATCCCAATTCCGTGCTGGGATAACCTCTGGGAATGGGGATGTGCAAGGGACACCTCGTGTATCCTTGGGAATGTGAGAGCTCCCACATCTCCCAGCACCATGGGGGTGAATTCCAGGCCCTGGGACATTCCCAACCTTCCTGAGAACCATTATCAAGGTGGAAAACTCCCACCTGGAATTTTCTGCAGGTAAATCCCAGGTTTGAAACTTCTGACAGAATTTGAAGTTTCCATCCATTTTTTTCCCTGGCTTTCCCAATTTTTAAAGGCCAAGAAATTCAAAACGCCACAGGATAAATCCATGAGCGCCACATCCTCATTTTTTTGGATTTTCCTCTGGATTCCTCTCCTGGTGAGGATGGAATGGATCCCAATGAAATTCTGTGGGAAACACAACGCAGAAAACCAGAACCAAGCCCTGTTTTACCCCCAAACAGGCGGATTCCTCAGCGCTCCCAAAACTCCCGTCCTGGGAATCATCGGGGACAGGGTGGTCCTGCCCTGCCAGGTGGGACCCAGGCCCATTCCCGAGGATTTCTCCATCCGTTGGACATTCCATGGCCCATCCCAGCGGATCCCCGTGAGCAGCTACGATGGCAGGGAGGAGCCCATGAGCGATATCGGGGCCGGGCGGAATTTTTCCACCGGGAATTCCGAGCCAGGAACGCGTCCCTGCTCCTGAGGGACGTCCGGAGCTCTGACCAGGGCACCTACAGCTGCCAGGTCTCGTCCCAGGACGTGTCCCAGGAAGTGCTGGTGGAGCTGGAAGTGGCAGGTTGGTGCCATTCCCTCTTTTTCCTTCACTGCATAAAATAATTAATATAATATAATATATATAATATAATATAATATAATATAATATAATATAATATAATATAATATAATATAATATAATATAATGTAATATAATATAATATAATATAATATAATATAATATAATATAATATAATATAATATAATATAATGTAATGTAATATAATATAATATAATATAATATAATATAATATAATATAATATAATATAATATAATGTAATATAATGTAATGTAATATAATGTAATGTAATATAATATAATGTAATATAATATAATATAATGTAATATAATATAATATAATATAATATAATATAATATAATGTAATATAATATAATATAATGTAATGTAATATAATATAATATAATATAATATAATATAATATAATATAATATAATATAATATAATATAATATAATATAATATAATATAATATAATATAATATAATATAATATAATATAATATAATATAATATAATATAATATAATATAATATAATATAATATAATATAATATAATGTAATATAATATACGATAATATAATATATGATAATATAATATATGATAATATATGATAATATATGATAACATAATATATAAAATGCATTTTTATGTAGTACATTATATATAATAATATATTATGTAAATCGTATAAAATTAATGAAATTTTATACATTATATAATTATGTGATTCTATATTATTATTTAACTTTCTAGTATATAAAATATATTTAAATCATTATATTATTATTATATTCAATACATTAACATATATAATAAAATTACATATCTTACATATTATATTATATTATATTATATTATATTATATTATATTATATTATATTATATTATATTATATTATATTATATTATATTATATTATATTATATTATATTATATTATATTATATTATATTATATTATATTATATTATATTATATTATATTATATTATATTATATTATATTATATTATATTATATTATATTATATTATATTATATTATATTATATTTAGTGTATTTACAATATATTATTAATACTATTGTAAGTGTATAAGAAAATATGTTTAAGTAGTATATTCTTTTCTTATACTTACATTTATCTGTATTTATAGTTCTATATAAAATAGTTTGTATCTATATTCTTATCTTTTATAGTGTTACATTCTGTATATTTTATGTATTTGTTTCTACAATTTCTGTATTTCATACATTCCACAAAATTCTGGGAAATTCCACTCCCAAATCCATCCCAGGTCCACCCCCCATCTCATTTCCAGATTCTCCATTAGATCCCTCATTCCCAAGGACATTCTCTCAGATCCATCGACCACTGAGAACATCCAGACCTTGTGGATGAAATCCCAGAAAATTCTCCAAGAATTTCCAGCTCCTGGGCAAAGAGCTGAGTTCCAGTAAACCCCAATTTAAAGGGACTGAAATGGAGAATTCCCCTGTTTTTCCACAGCTGTTGGAGAAGCTCCACCCTTGATCTCGCAGTGGCAACTCCTCAATGAACGGAATCATGGAGTTCCAGAAAACCCAAATTTAATGGGATTGAAATGGAAAATTCCTATTTTTCCACAGAGGTTCCATGTGTCATCCTGTGGCAGCAACTCCTCAATGAACGGAATAGTTGACTTCCATAAAACTCCAATTTAATGAGATTGAAATGGAAATCCCTCTGTTTCTCCAAAGCCATTGGAGAAGCTCCATCCCTGGTCCTGTGATGACAACTCCTCAATGAATGGAATTATTGAGTTCCATAAAACCCAAAATTAAAGAGAATGAAATGGTTTTCCACAGAGGTTCCATGTGCCATCCTGTGGCAGCAACTTCTCAGTGAATGGAATCGTTGACTTCCATAAAGGCAAAATTTAATGGCACTGAAATGGAAAATTCCTGTTTTTTCACAGAGGATCAATGTCATCTTGTGGCAGGCAACCTCAATGAACAGAATCATTGAGTTCCATAAAACCCAAATTTAACGGGATTGAAATGGAAATCTCTCTGTTTCTCCACAGCCATTGGAGAAGCTCCGTCCGTGATCCTGCAGGGCCCAGAGAAGGAGGACCTGGGCGTCTCCTCAATGAACGGAACCATTGAGATCCAAAAAAGCCCCATTTAAATGGGATTAAAATGGAAAATTCCTCTGTTTTTCCACTGAGGTTCCATGTGTCATCCTGTGGCAGCAACTCCTCAATGAACGGCATTGTTGGCTTCCATAAAACCCAAATTTAACGGGATTGAAATGGAAATCTCTCTGTTTCTCCACAGCAATTGGAGAAGCTCCATCCGTGGTCCTGTGATGACAACTCCTCAATGAATGGAATTATTGAGTTCCATAAAACCCAAAATTAAGAGGATTAAAATGGAAAATTCCTATTTTTCCACAGAGGTTCCAAATGTCATCCTGTGGTGGCAACTCCTCAATGAATGGAATTGTTGACTTCCAAAAACCCAAATTTAATGGGATTGAAATGGACATTCCTCTCTTTTTCCACAGAGGTTCTTTGCATCATCCGGTGGCAGGAACTCCTCAATGAACAGAATCAGAGTTCCATAAAACCCAAATTTAACAGGATTGAAATGGAAATCTCTCTGTTTCTCCACAGCCATGGGAGAGGCTCCGTCCGTGATCCTGCAGGGCCGGGAGAAGCGGGACCTGGGAGTCTCCTCAATGAACGGAATTACTGAGTTCCATAAAACCCAAATTTAATGGGATTAAAATGGAAAATGCCTATTTTTCCACAGAGGTTCCATGTGTCATCCTGTGGTGGCAACTCCTCAATGAACGGAATTATTGACTTCCATAAAACCCAAATCTAACAGGATTGAAATGGAAATCTCTGTTTCTCCACAGCTCCTCAATTGAATTATTGACTTCCATAAAACCCAAATCTAACAGGATTGAAATGGAAATCTCTCTGTTTCTCCATAGCAATTGGAGAAGCTCCATCCCTGGTCCTGTGATGACAACTCCTCAATGAATGGAATTATTGAGTTCCATAAAACCCAAATTTAAAGAGAATGAAATGGAAAATTCCTGTTTTTCCACAGAGGTTCAATGTGTCATCTTGTGGTGGCAACTCCTCAACGAACAGAATCTCTGACTTCCAAAAAACCCAAATTTAACGGGATTGAAATGGAAATTCCTTTCTTTTTCCACAGAAGTTCTATGCATCATCCTGTGGCAGGAACTCCTCAATGAACAGAATCATTGAGTTCCATAAAACCCAAATTTAACGGGATTGAAATGGAAATCTCTGTTTCTCCACAGCCATGGGAGAGACTCCGTCCGTGATCCTGCAGGGCCCGGAGAAGCGGGACCTGGGAGTCTCCTCAAAGAACAGATTTACTGAGTTCCATAAAACCCAAATTTAATGGGATTGAAATGGAAAATGCCTATTTTTCCACAGAGGTTCCAAATGTAATCCTTTGGTGGCAGCTCCTCAATGAACGGAATTGTTGATTTCCATAAAACCCCAATTTAACAGGATTGAAATGGAAATCTCTCTGTTTCTCCACAGCCATGGGAGAGGCTCCGTCCGTGATCCTGCGGGGCCTGGAGAAGCGGGACCTGGGCGTCCCCTCAATGAACAGATTTACTGAGTTCCATAAAACCCAAAATTAATGGGATTGAAATGGAAAATGCCTATTTTTCCACAGAGGTTCCATGTGTCATCCTGTGGTGGCAGCTCCTCAATTAATGGAATTGTTGACTTCCATAAAACCCCAATTTAACGGGATTAAAATGGAACTCTCTCTGTTTCTCCACAGCCATGGGAGAGGCCCCGTCCCTGATCCTGCAGGGCCGGGAGAGGCGCCCCTGTCGGCTTTAATTGATTTCTCCTAATTAGGGCAGTCCCAAGGGCTGGAAGCATCTGTTTTATTGATTATTGTTTATTGGCTTTTCAATTTAATATTATTTTATTTAATTTAATTGAACTAAATTTAATTTAATTTAATTTAATTTAATTTAATTTAATTTAATTTAATTTAATTTAATTTTATTTTATTTTATTTTATTTTATTTTATTTTATTTTATTTTATTTTATTTTATTTTATTTTATTTCATTTTATTTTATTTTATTTTATTTTATTTTATTTTATTTTATTTTATTTTATTTTATTTTATTTTATTTTATTTTATTTTATTTTATTTTATTTTATTTTATTTTATTTTATTTTATTTTATTTTATTTCATTTCATTTTATTTTATTTTATTTTATTTTATTTTATTTTATTTTATTTTATTTTATTTTATTTTATTTTATTTTATTTTATTTTATTTTATTTTTTTTTTTATTTTATTTTATTTTATTTTATTTTATTTTATTTTATTTTATTTTATTTTATTTTATTTTATTTTACTTTATTTTAATTTTTAAATTTAAGTTATTTTAGTATAACTTACTTTTATTTAAAGTGTATTTTATTTTATTCTATTTTTGCTTATTAGTAGCTCCTGCCAAAGTATTTTATCATCATTTATCAATTTTTAATTAAATTTATTTTAGTATAGTTTAATATAAGTTACATAAGTTTAAAAAGTATTTTACCTTATTCTATTGTTGCTAATTACTAACTCCTGCCAAAGTATTTTATCATCATTTATCAATTTTTAATTAAATTCATTTTAATATAGTCTAATATAATTTACATAAGTTTAAAAAGTATTTTACCTTATTCTATTTTTGCTAATTACTAACTCCTGCCAAAGTATTTTATCATCATTTATCAATTTTTAATTAAATTTATTTTAATATAGTTTAATATAATTTACATAAGTTTAAAAAATATTTTACCTTATTCTATTGTTGCTAATTAGCAAATCTTGCCAAGGTCTTTTATCATAGTTATCAATTTTAAAATTAAATTTACTTTAATATTGTTTAATTTAATTTACTTTATTTTAAAATGTATTTTATTTCACTCTATTGTTGCTAATTAGCAGCTCTTGGCTAAGTCTTTTATCATCATTTATCAATTTTAAAATTTAAATTATTTTAATATAGTTTACTTTAATTTTTTTTTAATTTAAAGTGTATTGCATTTTTTTTGTATTTTTACTAATTAGCAGCTCTTGCCAAGGTCTTTTATCATCATTTATCAATTTTTAAATTTTAGTTATTTTAATATAGCTTACTTTAAATTTTTTTAATTTAAAGTGTATTTTATTTTTTTGTATTTTTGCTAATTAGTAGCTCCTGCCAAGTTCTTTTATCATCATTTATCGATTTTTAAATTTAAGTTATTTTAATATAGTTTGATTTAATTCACTTTAATTTAAAATGTATTTTATTTCATTATATTTTTTTGCTAATTAGTAGCTCCTGCAAAGGTATTTTACCATCATTTATCAATTTTTAAATTAAAATTATTTTAATATAGTTTAATTTAATTTAATTTAAAATTTATTTTATTTTATTTTGTTGCTGCTAATCAGCAGCTCTTGCTACGTCCTTTTGTTATCATTTATAATTTTTAAAATTTAATTTTATTTCATTTACTTTAATGTACTTAAATTTAAAATATATTTTATTTCACTCTACTGTTGCTAATTAGCAGCTCTTGCCAAAGTTTTGTTCTGATTACACTTTATTGATCTTTAAAATAAATGTAATTAAATTTAGTTTCATTTCATTTAATTTTTTTTATTCTATTTTTGTTTTGCTAATTAGCAGCTCTCATCAAAGCCTTTAATTTTATTGATTGTCATTGATTGATTGATTGAATTTATTTTTTGCTCTCTGGCAGCTCCAGTTGGATGCAAAGGGTTGGAAATCCTTAATTTTATTGATTATTATTTATTAATTGGTTTATTTTATTCTATTTTATCTTGGCTCATGAGCAGCTCTG
This sequence comes from Muscicapa striata striata, assembly GCA_030060385.1. Classification (NCBI taxonomy): domain Eukaryota; kingdom Metazoa; phylum Chordata; class Aves; order Passeriformes; family Muscicapidae; genus Muscicapa; species Muscicapa striata. The sequence goes on from JAREIS010000823.1 coordinate 23,172, forward strand.
GTGGAAGCCTCAAATTTAATTTTAATTTATTTTTGTATTTCTACTTTGTTTTCTAGATTGTTTTTTTATTTTCTAGACTTTTCATTTTTTGACTTTTCATTTTTCTAGACTTTTCATTTCTACCTTCATAATTTATTTTTAAATTTTATTTATCAGCAGAATTTATTGATTTAATTAGAAGTAAAATAAAACTTCCCCACCCCCCACCTCCATCTGTGTTTTGTCTCCTAATCCACCACCTAATCATTAATAGAATGCTTAATCATTAACAACCATTAATTATTAATTATTAATTATTAATTATTAATTATTAATTATTAATTATTAATTATTAATTATTAATTATTAATTATTAATTATTAATTATTAATTATTCCACTAATAGAATACTTAATAATTTTTTAAAATCGAATCATAAATTGAACAGCAAATCCTTAAATCATTAATGGAATATAGCACACTTAATTGATTATTTGAGCCTTAATTAAAAACTTAATAATAAAATAATTATAGAATATTTATTAATTTGTGGCAATTTAAAGCATTAGCTAATTAAATAATTATTGACTATTTATTAATTAATACGATCGTTTAATGGAATATTTAATTCTTAAGTCATTATTAGACTATTTAATAATAAATTTTATTTAACAACATTAATTACTTAAGAGAATGTTTAATACTTACTTTTTAGTTAATTAATTAATACAATAGTTAATCCTGAATCAAATATTTAATCCTTAAATCATTAAGCAAATTTTTAGTCCTTAATGGAATATTTAATCCATAAATAATTAACGGAATATTTAATTAATAAATGATTAATAGAATAATTAATAGTTAATGGGAAATTCAAACTTTACATAAAAGAATATTTAATATAATATTTCATACTTAAATAACTAATTGCATATTTAAAAATTAATGGAAAATTAACGCCTTAAATTATTAACAAAATAATGAATAATTAATTTAACATTTGGACTTAAATCATTATTAGAATATTTAGTAATTAATAGAGAATTTTATAATTAAATCATTAATTTTATATTTAATAATTAATGGCAAATACCAGCCTTAATTAATAAAAAACCGAATAGTTATTTGAATATTTAAGCCCTAAAAAATAGGATTTTAAATTATGTTTAGGCCTTAAATTAATGAAATATTTCTCAATTAACATAATATTTAACTTTACATGATTAACAGATTAATGAAATTAATTACTGAGTTGATTAATTGGTTTTGCCTCCTCTCCCCAGGCTCCTTCTTCCCCTCCATCTCCCGGGGGCTGCGGATTTTTCTGCGCTTTTGTTCCTCAACTTGGCGCTGATTTCCCTCATTTCCTGCCTGCTCCAGCGTGAGTGCCCCAGGAAATCCCGAATCCTGCTGGAAAATCCCAAATTCTGCTGGAAAATCCCAAATTCTGCTGGAAAATCCCAAATTCTGCTGGAAAATCCCAAATCCCGCCGGAAAATCCCAAATCCTGCTGCAAAATTCCCAAATTGTGCTGGAAAATCCCAAATCCCGCTGGAAAATCCCAAATCCCGCTGGAAAATCCCAAATTCTGCTGGAAAATCCCAAATTCCGCTGGAAAATCCCAAATTCTGCTGGAAAATCCCAAATTCTGCTGGAAAATCCCAAATTCCACAGGAAAATCCCGAATTCTGCTGGAAAATCCCAAATTCCGCTGGAAAAATCCCAAATTCCACGGGAAAATCCCAAATCCTGCTGGAAAATCCCAAATCCCGCTGGAAAAATCCCAAATTCTGCTGGAAAATCCCAAATCCCGCTGGGAAAATCCCAAATTCCACAGGAAAAATCCCAAATTCCACAGGAAAAATCCCAAATCTCGTTGGAGTATTTCAAATCGCTCCGGAAAAATCCCAAATCCTGCTGGAAAATCCCGAATTCCACAAGAAAAACCCAAATCCCGCTGGGAAAATCCCAAATCCCGCTGGAAAAATCCCAAATTCCACAGAAAATCCCGAATCCTGCCAGAAAATCCCAAATCCCGCTGGAAAATCCCAAATTCCACAGGAAAAATCCCAAATCCCGCCAGAGAAATCCCAAATCCTGCAGGAAAAATCCCAAATCCCGCCGGAAAATCCCAGATCCCGCTGGAAAAATCCAAAATCCCACAGGAAAAAATCCCAAATCCTGCTGGGAAAATCCCAAATTCAGCTGGAAAATCCCAAATCATCCTGGAAAAATCCCACAGGAAAATTCCAAACCTGCCAAAAAAATCCCAAATCCCGCCGGAAAATCCCAAATCCTGCTGCAAAATTCCCAAATTGTGCTGGAAAATCCCAAATCCCGCTGGAAAATCCCAAATTCCACAGGAAAAATCCCAAATTCCGCTGGAAAAATCCCAAATTCCACAGGAAAAATCCTAAATCTCGTTGGAGTATTTCAAATCGCTCCGGAAAAATCCCAAATCCTGCTGGAAAAATCCCAAATTCCACAGAAAATCCCGAATCCTGCCAGAAAATCCCAAATCCCGCTGGAAAAATCCCAAATTCCACAGAAAATCCCAAATCCCGCCAGAGAAATCCCAAATCCCGCCGGAAAATCCCAGATCCCGCTGGAAAAATCCAAAATCCCACAGGAAAAAATCCCAAATCCTGCTGGGAAAATCCCAAATTCAGCTGGAAAATCCCAAATCATCCTGGAAAAATCCCTCAGGAAAATTCCAAACCTGCCAAAAAAATCCCAAATCCCGCCGGAAAATCCCAAATCCTGCTGCAAAATTCCCAAATTGTGCTGGAAAATCCCAAATCCTTCCAGAAAATCCCAAATCCCGCTGGAAAATCCAAAATTCTGCTGGGAAAAACCCAAATCTTGCTGGAAATCCCAAATCCCACTGGAAAAATCCGAAATCGCTCTGGAAAAATCCCAAATTCTGCAGAGAAAATCCCAAATCTTCCTGGAAAAATCCCAAATCCCACTGGAAAATTCCAAACCTGCCAAAAAAATCCCAAATCCTGCCGGAAAATTCCAAATCCTGCTGGGAAAAACCCAAATCTTCCTGGAAATCCCAAATCCCACAGGAAAACGGAAAATCCCAAATTCCACAGGAAAAATCCCAAATCCCGCAGGAAAAATCCCAAATTCAGACGAAAAATCCCACAGGAAAATCCCAAATCCCGCTGGGAAAATCCCAAATCCTGCCAGAAAATCCCAAATCCCGCCGGAAAATCCCAAATCCCGCTGGAAAATCCCAAATCCCGCCTGATTTTACTTAACGACCAAATCTGGGAAATTGAGCCAAATTTCCCATTAAAAACCCAGGGAAAAATTGAATTTTTTTCTTTTTTTTCCCCTTTTTTTTTTTACCCAGGGAGCCACAAGAGAACGGTGGCTGCAGGTGAGGGAATTATTATTAATTATTAATAATTATTATTAATTATTATTAATCATTATTTTTGCTTCCATTATTTGGTTAATTTTTTACTTTAATTATGTATTTTTAAATGTTATTCTGACAGCGTAAAATAAAAATTATGAATTTATGGAATTAAGTTATGAAATAATTAAAGAATTAAAATTTTAATTCAAGAAGTGTAACATTAAATATAAAACATTACAGGTGTTAATAAAAATATTAAGTAGAAAATAACAAACATTAAAATAAATATTTTAAATGTTTTTTAATGTATTTAATGTATTTTAAATATTTTAAATTTTAAAAATGTAATATTTTATTAAATATTACTAGAATAAATATAGAAATTTAAACGGTTTTACTAAAATATAAATATTATTAAAATATAAATATATAGAGATACAAAATACTAGAAAATCTTGAAAATGTTAAATATATTAATTTCCAAATTAATGCAAATTAAAGTTTAATTAATTAAAGACATTAAATATATTATTACTTAATAGTTAATGAGACATGGATTGAAAATGTAAGTTAAGGCATTAATAGTAAATAGTCAATATTAGCTATAAAATTAATATAAATACAAAATAAAATTAATGTTAAGAAATAGAAATATAAATATAAATATAAATATAAATATAAATATAAATATAAATATAAATATAAATATAAATATAAATATAAATAATAAAAAATTCGTTTCAAAATCTTTCAGAATTAAATAATTCAAGTTTCTCAATTTTCCAGAAAAGGCAAAGCTGGAAATGGAGGAAGGTAAAAATCCTCTGTGTTTGAAATGACTTTTTGCTCTAATTACAAATTTTTTACCGTTTAAAAATTCACCATTTAAAAATTCGAAAATTCACTAATTTTTCTTACACTCATGTTTTTTGATTGAGTCGCTAATATTTTTATATCATTTAATTTAATTTAATTTTTAAATGCTTTAATCAATTGAAAACTTACAGTTTAGAAATGCTGTCATTGAAAAGGTTTTAAATCACCAATTTTCCAAGTACATAAATTTATAAACTTTTTTAAATATAAATTTATAAAAGTATAAATTTTCTAAGTATAATTTTGCTCTGATTTCTATTTTTTTTTACCACTTAAAAGTGATAAAGTCAATTTTCGAGGTTTTTTTTTTTTGCAGATGTATTTTTGCTCAATTTAAACCTTCTAAAAAATTAAATATTAAAAAAATGAATTCATATTAATCAATCTAATAATTATTGAATTGCATAAATCTCATCTGTTCAACAAAATTCAGTGCAAAGATTTTGATATTCCATGGATTGAATAATCCATTCCGAATCATTAAAAAATTCACTTTCAATGCGATCAAGGTTCCTAAATTCGGATTTTTGGGGGCCAAAATTCTGCGTTTTCTCTTCCAGAGAAAAAGAAAGTGAAGTCAGTGCTGGGTGAGTCTTTCCCCTTTTTTTCCCTTTTTCTTTTTCCTTTTTTTCCCTTCTTTTCCCTTTTTTTCCCTTTTTTCCCCATTTTTCCCCATTTTCCCCCATTTTCCCCCATTTTTCCCCATTTTCCCCCATTTTTCCCCATTTTTCTCCTTCCCCCTTTCCCTTCCCCCATTTTCCCCCTTTTCCCCATTTTCCCTCCTTTTTCCCCATTTTCCCCATTTTTCCCCATTTTTCCCATTTTTCCCAATTTTTTCTCTTTCCCCTTCCCTTCTGGACAGGAACCTACAAACACCATCAATAACAAATATTAACGAGCATTATTAACAACCATCATCAATTATTATTAAATTATATTATATTAATTATAATTATATTGAATTAATTATATTAATTATAATATTATTAATAATATTAATAATTTATTAATTATAATATATAATATTATTAATATTATATATTATTAATAATATTAATAATTTATTACTAATAAGTTATTAATTATTCTATTAAATAATTATATTATTAATAATTATTATATTATATTATATTATATTATATTATATTATATTATATTATATTATATTATATTATATTATATTATATTATATTATATTATATTATATTATATTATATTATATTATATTATATTATATTATATTATATTATATTATATTATATTATATTATATTATATTATATTATATTATATTATATTATATTATATTATATTATATTATTAATATTTCTCTCTCTCCTTCCTTTGATTCCATGTCCGGAATTCCAGATGGAGAAAAAGCCAAGAAACGAGAAGGTAAATTCCATTTCCTTAAATTTTTTTTTCCCCTTCCCCTCCCTTTTTTCCCCTCTTTTTATCCCACTTTCCCCCCCTTTTTTCCCCATTTTTTCCTCCTTTTCAAATCCCCCTTTATTCCCCTTTTTCCCCTTTTTTATGCTCCTTTATCCTACTTTTTTCCCCCTTTATCCCCCCCTTTTTTCCCATTTTTATCCTTCTTTTTTCCCTTTTATCCCCCTTTTTTTATCCCCCTTTTCCCCCACTTATATTTTCCTTTTTCCACGGAATTTTCCCATCACTAATTCCCTGCTCCTCCTTTCCAGCGAAAATCGAATTCAAGAAACGCTTTGGTAAGAAAATACAAATTCTGAAAATTCGCATTTCCCCCCAAAATTGATTAAAAATAAACCAAAAATTCCTCTCATTATCCACGTCATCCCTGGAATTTGGAGCTAATTAATCCAGGGAGAGGAATTTCCCATTATTCCACACTCGGGGGTTGTTCTGATGGGAAAAATTTGGGGGGAAATCGGGAAAATCCAACAAAACTCACGGGAATATCTTTTCCTTTCAGGTCAGCTGAAAGCTGAGCTGGGTAAGAGCAGAAAACCCAAATTTGGGAAAACTCAAATTCGGGAATACCCAAATTCCTGGGATTTGGGGGATTAAATCGGGATCCTGGGGGGGTAAATATGGAATTCGTCTATAAAAAATGGAATTCCCACTTTTTTTCTTGTTCCCGCAGATTTCTGGGAAGCGCGGAGCCAGGCGGGTGAGCCCGGGCACTGGGATCGTGGGATTTGGGAATTCCGGGATTTGGGAATTTGGGGATTCAGGGGTTTGGTGGCCCCTTGGTTCCACATCCCATAATCTGTGGAATGTTTGAATTCCTTGTGGAAGCATCCCAGGATTCTGGGATTTGGTGGTTTTGGAATTCCAGGATTTGGGGTTTCTGGGATTTGAGGATTCTGTGATTTTTGTGGATTTAGGAATTTGGGGATTATGGGATTTGGGGATTTGGGAATTCCAGGTTTCTGATTTTGGGGGATTTTGGGATACAGGCATTCCAGGATTTGTGGATTTCTGGATTTGGAGGTTAAGGGACTTGTGAATTTAAGGATTCTGGGATTTGGGGTTTCTGTGATTCAGGGATTTGGGAATTCCGGGATTCGGGAATTTGGGGATTCAGAGGTTTGGTGGCCCCTTGGTTCCACATCCCATAATCTGTGGAATGTTTGAATTCCTTGTGGAAGCATCCCAGGATTCTGGGATTTGGTGGTTTTGGAATTCCAGGATTTGGGGTTTCTGGGATTTGGGGATTTGAGGATTCTGTGATTTTGTGGATTTAGGAATTCAGGGATTATGGGATTTGGGGATTTGAGGATTCCAGGTTTCTGATTTTGGGGGATTTTGGGATACAGGCATTCCAGGATTTGGGGTTTCTGGGATTTGAGGGATTTTGGGGTTCAGGGATTCTGGGATTTGTGGATTTGGGATTTGGGAATTCTGGGATTTGGGGTTTCTGGGATTTGGGGATTCTGTGATTTTTGTGGATTTAGGAATTCAGGGATTATGGGATTTGGGAATTCCAGGATTCTGATTTTGGAGGATTTTGGGATACAGAGATTCCAGGATTTGTGGATTTCTGGATTTGGAGATTCAGGGATTTGTGAATTTAAGGATTCTGGGATTTGGGGTTTCTGTGATTTTGTGGATTTGGGGATTCAGGGATTACAGGACTTGTAGATATTGGGATACAGAGATTCCAGGATTTGTGGATTTCTGGGTTTGGGGATTTGGGGATTCTGTTTTTGGGGATTCAGGGACTCTGGGATTTGTGGATTTGGTGGTTCAGGGATTTGTGGTTTCTGTTTATTGAGGATTCCGGGATTTGTGGACTCAGGACTTTGTGGATTCTGGGATTTGGGGTTTCTGTGATTTGGGGATTTGGGGATTCTGGGTTTCCAGGATTCAGGATTTCTGTGATTTGGGGGATTCACAGATTCAGGTATTACAGGATTTGTGGATTTCGTGATTCTGGAATTCCAGGATTTGGGGTTTCTGTGATTTGGAGATTTTGGTGATCAGAGATTCTGGGATTTGTGGATCTGGGATTTCTGGATTTGAAGATTCAGGGATTTGTGGATTTAGGGATTCTGGGATTTGGGGTTTCTGTGATTTGTGGATTGGGAGAATTCAGGGATTGCAGAATTTGGGGATCTGGGGATTCTTGGTGTTTCTGGTTTGGGGGTACCTTGGAATACAGTGATTCCAGGATTTGTGGATTTAGGGAATCTGGGATTTGGGGTTTCTGGGATTTGGGGATTTTGGGTTTCTGGGTTTCCAGGATTTGGGGTTTCTCTGATTTTGGGGATTTGGGTTTTCTGTGATTCTAGGGATTCGAGGTTTCTTTGATTTTTGGGGATTCGAGGTTTCTGTGGTTCTGGGGATTCGAGGTTTCTGTGATTTTGGGGATTCGGGGTTTCTGTGATTTTGGGGATTTGGGGATCGGGGTTTCTGGGATTCTGGGGATTCTGGGTTTCTGGGTTTCCAGGATTTAGGGTTTCTCTGATTTTGGGGATTTGGGGATTCGAGGTTTCTGTGATTCTGGGGATTCGGGGTTTCTGTGATTTTGGGGATTCGAAGTTTCTGGGATTTCAGGATTCGGGGTTTCTGTGATTTTGGGGATTTGGGGATCGGGGTTTCTGTGATTTTGGGGATTCGGGCTTTCTGGGATTCTGGGGATTCGGGGTTTCTGGGATTCTGGGATTCAGGGTTTCTGGGATTCCAGGATTCGGGGTTTCTGTGATTTTGGGGATTTGGGGATCGGGGTTTCTGGGATTCTGGGGATTCGGGGTTTCTGTGATTTTGTGGATTTGGGGATTCGAAAATCTGGGGAAATGATATTAAAAGAAGTTAAAAGAAAGGTGGGAATAAGCAAAATGGAAGGGGAGGGGAAAAAAATGAAGGAGAAAGGAGGGAAAAGGAAAAAAATGGGGGAAGGGAAGTGTAAAAATAAAAACACGTTAATGGGGAAAAAAGGAGGATGTGGGAAAAAGGTGGGAAAAGATAAGAAAAGGGAAAAGGGGAGGAAGGACAGAAAAGGGAAAATGAAGGAAAGGGGGAAAGGGGGAAAAGGGGAAAAGGGGGAAAAGGGGGAAAAGGGGGAAAAGGGGGAAAAGGGGGGGAAAGGGGAAAGGGAAGGGGGAAAAGGGGGAAGGAAAAGGAAGGAAAGAGGAGAGGAGAGGGGGAAAGGAGGGAGGAAAGGGGGAAAAAGGGGAAAAGAGGGAAAAAGGGGGGGGAAGGAAAAGGGGAAGGGGAAGGAAAAGAAAAGAAGGAAAAGAAAAGGAAAAGGAAAAGGAAAAGGAAAAGGAAAAGGAAAAGGAAAAGGAAAAGGAAAAGGAAAAGGAAAAGGAAAAGGAAAAGGAAAAGGAAAAGGAAAAGGAAAAGGAAAAGGAAAAGGAAAAGGAAAAGGAAAAGGAAAAGGAAAAGGAAAAGGAAAAGGAAAAGGATTCTTTTGGATTTTTTTGTATGAAGAAATAAATCAAAGTTTTTAAAGAAAAAAAAATAAGTCACAGCTTTGAGAACTTTTCTTATTAACTCCTAGAAGCAGAATTTGGGGCAGGAAAAGGAGTTAAAAGAGGGAATTTTGCCCACAATTGGAGTTAATCTGACCTTTTTTTTTTCCCCTGATCGGCAGCATGTCCAGGAGGTTTTTTCCTCAAATACCTTGGGATTGGATTTTCCTGTATAAAACCACCCCTTCTTACCGGTTTTTCCTGGATAAACCCCCCAACTCGGGACTGGGTTTCCCTGAATAAAATCCCAACTTTTTACCAATTGTTCCCTGAATAAAACCACCACTTTTTACCGGTTTTTCCTGGATTATTCTCCCATTCGGGACTGAGTTTCCCTGGATAAAAGCCCCAGTTTTACCGATTTTTCCCTGAATAAAAACCCCACTTTTTACCGGGTTTTTCCCCCTAAAACCCGCATTTTTACCGGTTTTTGCCTCCTAAAACCCGCCATAAAAACCACAATTTTCACCAATTTTCCCAGTTTTCCCCGGAATTCCCCTCCTGGAGCCGCCAGAATCCCCCGGGGTATTTCAGGGTATTTTAGGGTTCCCCTTGGTGCCCCCAGGGCTGTTTGGGGGGTTCCCTTTGTGTCCCCCCCGCTTTGGGGACACCCCCGAACCTCCCCCGCCCGCAGCGCCCGAGGGGGCGTGGCTTCATCTCAGACCCCGCCCTATTTTTGCTTCTCGAGCTCCCATTGGTTCTCGGTGCTGTCAATCACTCCCCACAGCCTGTCCCGCCTGTTTGTAAATCTCGCGCTCTCATTGGCTGTCCCAGCTGTCAATCATTGCTGCTGTTTCCGCTCCCCCGTGTGGGCGTGGCCTCCCCGTGATTGACAGCGCGCTCGCCCAATGAGGGGCGGAGCTTCGCCGCCTCCCCGACGTACGGCGGGGCCGGGGGAAATTTGGGGAGGGGGGAGAAATTTGGGGGCCTCGGGACCCCCCGGGACCTCCCCGGGACCCCCCCGGGACCCGTCGGGGGCGGGGCCGGGCCCGGGCGCTCCGGGCCTTTGTGTCGGCGAGCGGCGGGCGAGGGGCCGGGCCCGGCCCGGGGGGGCTGCGAGGGACCCCCAGGTTTGGATGGGGGAGGGGCTGCAGGGTTTGGGGCTGGGGCAGGACCCCGAGTCTGGGGGCTGCGGGACCCGGGGCTGGGGAGGGTTCAGGGATGGGAGGGGCTGGGGGATCCGCGACCCCAGGTTTGAAATGGGGGATAAGGGGGGCAGGACTTGGGGGTTGGGTCGGTGTGGGGGTTGGGGAGGTTGGGACCCCAGGGTTGGGGGATTCAGGGTCGGGACCCCCAGGGTTGGGGGGATTCAGGTTGGGAGTGGTAATGGGACCCCAAATTTGGGGGATTCGGGGCCGGGAATTCAGCCGGGACCCCAGGGCTGGGGGTTGGGACTCTCAGATTTGGGGATTCAGGGTCGGGACCCCCGAGACTGGGGGGGGATTGAGGGCTGGGAGGAGGGGTGGGGATCCCCAAGGTTGGGGTGGGGTTTTGGGACCCCAGAGCTGGGGAGGGGGTGCTCGGGACCCCCAGGGCTGGGGGATTTGGGACTCTCAGATTTGGGGGGAATTCAGGGCTGGGAGGGGGGGCGTCGGGACCCCCAAGATTGGGGGGCGGGATTCAAGACCGGGAGGAGGGGCGGGACCCCCAAGGTTGGGGGGCTGTGGGTCGGGACCCGAGGGTTGGGGGATTTTGGGACCCTGAGGTTTAGGGGATTCAGGGCCGGAGGGGGGAGTCGGGATCCCAAGTTTGGGGTGGGGATTTTGGGACCCCAGGGCTGGGGGGATTTTGGGATCCCAGGGTGGGGGATTTTGGGACCCCAGGGTTGGGGGATTTTGGGATCCCAGAGCTGGGGGATTTTGGGATCCCAGAGCTGGGGGTCAGCACCCCAATTCCAGGGCTCGGGGTGGGGTGGGAAGAACATTCCAAAGCTCCCGTGATTTTGGGGGGCCAAGCTGAGGCCGGGGCTGATCGCTGAGTGCCGGGGACGGAATTGTAAAACCCAGCTGGAATCGAGGAGGGGTCGTTCAAGCCCCCTAAACCTCCCCAGAGCTCAGCATGGAGCCGCCCTCTCCCTGGCTGCGGGCTGCGCCCCCGCCCGCGGTGTGCCGGTCCCGGGCGCTGCCGGTACCGAGCTGCGGCGGCTGCGGTTCCGGCAGTTCCGGTACCGGGAGGCGGCGGGGCCGCGGACGCGGCGGCGGCTGCGGCCCGAGCGGCGCAGCACGGAGCGGACCCTGGAGCTGCTGCTGCTCCAGCAGCTCCTCAGCGTCCTGCCCGAGCATCCAGGCCGGAGCGGAGCGCAGGTGGGGATAACGGAAACCCAAATTGGGATTGGGGAGCGGCAGGTGGGATGAAACCAAATTGGGATTGGAGCGAGAAACACCCCAAATGGGATTGGGAGCAGGGACGGAAACACCCCAAAATGGGATTGGGGAGCGAGGCGGCAGGTGGGATGACCAGGAGAAACCCCAAAATTGGGATTGGGGAGCGGCAGGTGGGGAATCCGGAGAAACCCCCAAAATTGGGATTGGGGAGCGGCAGGTGGGATCCGGAGAAACACCCCAAAATTGGATTGGGAGCGGCATGGGGAGGAAAACCCCAAAATTGGGATTGGGGAGCGGCAGGAGAGAAACACCCCAAAATTGGGATTGGGGAGCGGCAGGTGGGGAATCAACGGAGAAACACCCCAAAAATTGGGATTGGGGAGCGGCAGGGGGGGAATCCCCGGAGAAACACCCCAAAATTGGGATTGGGGAGGGGAGGGAAAACCCCAAAATTGGGATTGGGAGCGGCAGGTGGGAATCGAAGAAACACCCCAAAATTGGGATTGGGGAGGGCAGGGGAATCCCGGAGAACACCCCAAAATTGGGATTGGGGAGCGGCAGGGAGAGAAACACCCCAAAATTGGGATTGGGGAGCGGCAGGGAGAGAAACACCCCAAAAATTGGGATTGGGAGCAGCAGGAGAGAAACACCCCAAAATTGGGATTGGGGAGGCGGCAGGAGAAAACACCCCAAAATTGGGATTGGGGAGCGAGGAGAAACACCCAAAATTGGGATTGGGGGCGGCAGGAGAGAAACACCCCAAAATTGGGATTGGGGAGCGGCAGGGAGAGAAACACCCCCAAAATTGGGATTGGGGAGCGGCAGGGAGAGAAACACCCCAAAATTGGGATTGGGGAGCGGCAGGTGGGGAATCAACGGAGAAACCCCCAAAATTGGGATTGGGGAGCGGCAGGGAGAGAAAACCCCCAAAATTGGGATTGGGGAGCAGCAGGTGGGGAATCCCGGGAGAAACCCCAAAATTGGGATTGGGGAGTGGCAGGGGAATCACGAGAAACACCCCAAAAATTGGGATTGGGGAGCAGCAGGAGAGAACACCCAAAATTGGGATTGGGAGCAGCGGGAAAACACCCCAAAATTGGGATTGGGGAGCAGCAGGAAGAAACACCCCAAAATTGGGATTGGGGAGCGGCAGGGAGAGAAACACCCCAAAATTGGGATTGGGGAGCGGCAGGGAGAGAAACACCCCAAAATTGGGACTGGGGAGCGGCAGGGAAACACCCAAAATTGGGATTGGGGAGCGCAGGGAAGAAAACCCCAAAATTGGGATGGGAGCGGCAGGGGGAATCCGGAGAAACACCCCAAAATTGGGATTGGGGAGCGCAGTGGGGAATCCCGGAGAAACCCCCAAAATTGGGATTGGGAGCGCAGGAGAAAACCCCAAAATTGGGATTGGGAGCAGCAGGGGAGAAACACCCCAAAATTGGGATTGGGGAGCGGCAGGGAGAGAAAATCCCCAAAATTGGGATTGGGGAGCAGCAGGTCTGCATTCCCAAGAGAAACCCCCAAATTTTTTTGGGGGTTCCTGGTTACCCAAATCCCCTCAGCAGCTTTTGGGGGTCCTGAGAACCCAAAACTCTTCTGGGGACTTTGGGGATCCCCAGCACCCAAAGCTCCAGTGCAGCTTTTTGGGGGTCCCAGGCCCCAAAATTTCCATGGAGGTTCTGGGCACCCCAATCCCCTCTGGGGCCCCCCCAAACCCTGTTGGAGTTTCGGGGTCCCTAAATCCCCTCTGGGGATCCCCAGCTCCCAAATTCTCTCTGCTGCTTTTTAGGGGTCCCAGGCCTCAAAATCTCTGTGGCTTCTTTTTGGGGTTCTGGGCACCCAAATCCCTCTGGGGACCCCCAGTACCCCAAGCCCTGTTGGAGTTTTTGGGGTCCCCAAATCCCCTCGGCAGCTTTTGGGGGTCCTGGGCACCCAAAACCCTTCAGGTCACTTTGGGGTCCGCAGCACCCAAATTCTTTTGATGCTTTTGGGGTGTTCCAGGTGTCCAAACGCCCTTTGCAGCTTTTGGGGGTCCCAGGCCCCAAAATTTCCATGGGGGTCCTGGGCACCCCAAATCCCCGCTGGGGACCCCCAAACCCTGTTGGATTTTAGGGTCCCCAAATCCCCTCGGGGCCCCCCCAGCCCTGCTGGATTTTGGGGTCCCCCCCAGCTCGGTGTCCCCTGTCCCAGGTGAAGGTGGGGGAGGGGAGCCCCCCGAGCCCCCCCGCGGAGCCCCCCCGGGACGAGGCGGCCGAGGAGGAGGAGCCGCGGGAAGGAGGTACCGGGATGGGCTAATGAACCCCCCCCGTGGCTACCAACACTGCCTGGCCTTGGCTGACCAGACCCTGCCCTGGGCTAGCAACCCCGCCCTGGGCTAGCAAGCCCGCCCTGGGCTGAACCCGCCTGGGCTTGACCCCTGCCTGGGCTATGAACCCTGCCCTGGGCTAATGAACCCCGCCCTGGGCTAATGAACCCTGCCTGGGCTAATGAACCCCCTGGGCTTGAACCCGCCTGGGCTAATGAACCCTGCCTGGGCTAATGAACCCGCCCTGGGCTAAGACCGCTGGGCTAATGAACCCTGCTGGGCTAATGAACCCCTGCCTGGGCTAATGACCCTGCCTGGGCTATGGACCCCCTGGGCTAATGAACCCGCCTGGGCTAAGACCCCGCCCTGGGCTAATGAACCCTGCCCTGGGCTAATGAAGCCTGCCCTGGCTGACCCTGCCTGGGCTAATGAACCCTGCCCTGGGCCTACATGAACCCTGCCCCGGGCTATGGGAAACCCCGCCCTGGGCTAATGAACCCCCGCCTGGGCTAATGAACCCCGCCTGGGCATGGAACCGCCTGGGCTAATGAACCCTGCCTGGGCTATGAACCGCCTGGGCTAATGAACCCGCCCTGGGCTAATGAACCCTGCCTGGGCTAATGAACCCGCCTGGGCTAATGAACCCGCCTGGGCTGACCTGCCTGGCTAATGAACCCGCCTGGGCCCAATGAACGCCCTGCCCTGGGCTAATGAACCCGCCTGGGCCTAGTGAACCCGCCTGGGCTAATGAACCCCGCCTGGGCAATGAACCCTGCCCTGGGCTAATGAACCCCGCCCTGGGCTAATGAACCCTGCCTGGGCTAATGAACCCGCCCTGGGCTATGAACCCGCCCTGGGCTAATGACCGCCTGGGCTAATGAACCCTGCCTGGGCTAATGAACCCTGCCCTGGGCTAATGAACCCCGCCCTGGGCTAATGAACCCTGCCTGGGCTAATGAACCCTGCCCTGGGCTAATGAACCCCGCCCTGGGCTAATGAACCCTGCCTGGGCTAATGAACCCTGCCCTGGGCTAATGAACCCGCCTGGGCTAGTGAACCCCGCCTGGGCTAGAACCCCGCCTGGGCTAATGAACCCGCCTGGGCTAATGGCCCCTGCCTGGCTAATGAACCCTGCCCTGGGCTAATGGAACCCTGCCTGGGCTAATGAACCCTGCCCTGGGCTAATGAGACCCCGCCCTGGGCTAACTGAACCCTGCCTGGGCTAATGACCCCGCCTGGGCTGTGGGAAACCCCGCCTGGGCTAGTAGAACCCGCCTGGGCTAATGAACCCTGCCCTGGGCTAATGAACCCTGCCTGGGCTTGAACCCGCCCTGGGCTATGAACCCGCCTGGGCTAATGAACCCTGCCTGGGCTAATGAACCCCCCTGGGCTAATGAACCCTGCCTGGGCTACTGAACCCCGCCTGGGCTAATGAACCCTGCCTGGGCTAATGAACCCCGCCTGGGCTAATGAACCCTGCCTGGGCTGGAATGGAGACCCCGCCCTGGGCTAATGAACCCGCCCTGGGCTAATGAACCCTGCCCTGGGCTCATAACCCTCCTTTGTCGTGGTCATGGTGGTCATTTGGGTGGTCAGTGGCCGGATCTGGGTGGTCACTCTGGGTGGTCAGTGGTCACTCTGGTGTCGGTCAGTGGTCACTCTGGGTGGTCACTCTGGACCGTGGTCAGTGGTCACTCTGGGCAGGTCACTCTGGGGCAGGTCACTCTGGGGGTCAGTGGTCACTCTGGTGGTCAGTGGTCACTCGTGGTCACTCTGGGCGGTCAGTGGTCCTCTGGGCAGGGTCCTCTGGGTGGTCACTCTGGCGGTCAGTGGTCACTCTGGCATGGTCCTCTGGCGGTCAGTGGTCACTCTGGTGGTCAGTGGTCACTCTGTGGTCAGTGGCCTCTGGCTTGAGGCAGTGGTCCTCTGTGTAGGTCACCGTGGTCACTCTGGGTCAGTCCGCAGCCGCCATTGCCCATCGGACCCCCGGCCCTTTCCCCCCACGGTCCCACCCCAGCCCCGGAACCCCAATCGCCGCCCCGCGGAGCGTCGGCCGCAATCGCAGCCGGACCCGGAAGTGCCGCCGCGCGCCGTTCCGCTGCGGCCTGCGGAAATCGCCGCCGCCGCCCCACCTGCGCAGCCACGAGCGGACGCACCGGTGAAGCCCTACGGCTGCGGCCAGTCGGCACCTTCGGCCACCTCTCCACGCTGGCCACGCACCGGCGGCTGCACGGGCGAGCGGCCCCGGCTGCGGCCATGCGGCAAGGCCTTCACCAGCCCGTCGGACCTGCAAGCACCGGCGCTCGCACCGGGCGAGCGGCCCTACCCTGCCCGGCCTGCGGCAAGCCTTCAGCCAGCGCTCCAACCTGAGCCTGCACCGCCGCAGCCACGCAGGAGCGGCCCTTCCCCTGCGGCCGCTGCGGAAGGCCTTCAAGTACCTGGCGGACCTGACGGTGCACGAGCGCTCGCACACGGGCGAGCGGCCCTTCCCTGCGGCCGCTGCGGGAAGCGATTCAGCAACAAGTCCTCGCTGGCCCGGCACGCCAGGATCCACGCGCGGGCGGCGGCGGGGCCGAGTGAGGGCGGCCGGGGGCTGCGGGGAGGGAAGCGGGAGGTGTTGGCTCGGAGCCGCGTCCGCCGGGAGCTGGTGGCCACAGGAGTGCCTGAGGTGGCTCAAACATGGATGAGGACGGATGTGAGCTGGTGTTTGATGTCTCCCATGATCTGGTGGCTCCAGATCCCATTCCCTGCTCGTGGATCCAGCAGGGCAGTGGGACATCCCATGACCTGGTGCTCATGATCCCATTCCCAGGCCAGCATGGGTGGCTGATGTCCCAGGAGCTGGCTGCAGGCTGGCCAGCGGCTCAAACATGGATGAGGACGATGTGAGCTGGTGTTTGATGTCTCCTCAGATCCCATTCCCTGCTCCGGAGATCCAGCAGGGGCAGTGGGAATCCCATGACTGGTGGTCCCCCATCAGACTTGTGGCTCAGGTGCAGTGATGTCCCAGACTGGTGGCCCACAGGGTTGCCTGAGGTGGCTCAACACAGATGAGGATGGACATGAGCTGGTGTTTGACGTCTCCATGACCTGGTGGCTCCAGATCCATCTGCTCCCAGGCTCCAGCAGAGGTGGCATTGATTGTCCCCAGGACCTGGTGGCTCCATGATCCCATTCCCAGAGCTCCAGCAGGGGTGGCATTGATGTCCCCAGGAGCTGGTGGCCCCAGGACTGGCCTGAGCTGCCTCAGACCCCTCAGGATGAGGTGGACACGAGCTGCTCTTCGATGTCTCCCATGACCTGGTGGCTCCACAATCCCATTTCCACAAGAAATTTGCCATTTCCCCACATCCCTTCTTCCCCCTCCCAAGAAATTCAGGGTACCCCCAAATTCCTGCTCCCCCACCCCCAGTTTGGGTCTTCCCAGCTCTCTGCCCCTCCCCCAGCTCCTAGACCCCCTCAGAATTCCAGGACCCTCCCACCAAAAACCTGGACATCCCCCAGCCTTGGAATGGGGTTTCTTCCTGAATTTTGGGATTTTTCCCCTCCTGAGTTCCCCAGGGATCCCTTTGCATCCCTTATTTTGTTTTTACCCCATTTTTCTTTATCCCTTTTTGCTTCCAAAATCCTTTTTATGGGCAGAAAATGGGAAATCCAGAGGAAAAGTCCAAGTTTTCCTGCATTGCTGCAGCGTGGGTTTGAGCAGGGCTGAAGGTTCTGCCACAAAACCAAAAAGACGGGACAAAAACCAAACCCAAACGATTTTCCTGGATTCCACATTGTAACTGGGGGGGTTTTGGGAGAAAAAACCCGGAAATTTAGCTGGGAAAAGGCCACATTTTTGCTGTTTCAGACAGGGGTGAAGGTTCTGCTGTGAAATATGAAAAAATTTGGGAAAAAGCCCAACAAATGCAGAAATTTCTGTGGATTTTTCCCGAGCCAGGTCGAAAAGTGGATTGAATTTGGGTGCTGGAGGGTTTTTGGGAGAAAAAACAGGAAATTTAGCTGGAAAAACCACATTTTTTTCAGTTTCGGACAAGTGGAGGCTCTGCTGTGAAAATGTGAAAAGTTGGGAAAAAAACCCAAAAAAGGCAGCAAATTTTTTTGGATTTCGAGGCGGTGCTTGAGGGGTTTTTTTGGGGGAAACCAGAATCCAGCAGAATTCCCAGCGTTGCTCCAGACAGGATGGAGGTTCCACCACTAAGCAAAAAAGCCAGAAAAAATCCCTGAAACCCAAAGTTCTGGGTGGTGTTGGATGGAACTCAAGGGGTTTCCTGGGTTTCGTGGGTTGGGGTTTTGGGGGAAAAAAAGGGAAAAAAAATGGAAAATCACATTTCCTGCATTTTGGGGTGAAGTTTTTGCTGAAAATGTGGAAATACGGAAAATGGCGCTGAAGCCAAGAGTTTCCATGGATTTGCTGGGAGGAAAAGCAGAATTCCCGGAATTTCCCATCCCTAATTTGGGCGCGCTCGAGGCCGGAGCGGAATTCCTGGGAGAGCCAGGTGGAAAAGGGGACGTGGATTTGGTGCTGGAGGGTTTTTTGGGAGAAAAACAGGAAATTTAGCTGGAAAAAAACCCCTTTTTTTTTTTTTTTTCGGATAGTCTGGAGGCTCTGCCTGAAAATGTGAAAATGAGGAAAAAGCCCAAAAAAGGCAGCAATTTTTGGATTTCTAGGGGCTTGAGGAGTTTTGGAGAAACCAAACCCAGCAGA